>JACJUY010001318.1:95270-116580 GCA_014220935.1 Platorchestia sp. MABIK | reverse complement strand
AGATGTTTTAAAAACCAATGATGGTAATTTTGTACCATCTCTATTGGAAATAAACTGTTTTTCTCTCTTTCTTAATCTGGTCAAGTGCACAAATGAAACTGTTACGCAACTCAGCCATCATCATTTGCAATATTTTTTCCTAAATGGTAATTATGGAAGAAATATTTTTCGAAGGGTTAGAGGATTCAAAAATATTTCATCGGCGAACATTTCATACGGCACTAAAATGCTTGAAAAGTTTAGCCCTTGCGTCACCGGAATTCAAAATGGCGTCACTGACAGTCTGAGGAAGGAGAATTTGCGGAAGTTAACGTCACGTTCAGCCTGTATAAGTAATAACTAATTTACTAAGAGCATGTATCATTAATTGGTGTTAGTATTTAAAAGCACAGAAAATGTATACCCCGCTTGCAATGTTATGGGGAGGCGAATGAAGGAAAGGAGCGTAGGGCAGGAGGAGGTCGGTGGCGTCACGTGGCTTGTGTGACGTGGCAATTTGTGGTGGCGAACCTGGCGGCAATTTGTGGTGGTGACCATTTGTGGTGGTGAACCTGGCGGCAATTTGTGGTGGTGACCATTTGTGGTGGTGAACCTGGCGGCAATTTGTGGTGGTGACCATTTATGGTGGTGAATCCTGGCCGAAATTAGATGTGGTGATCATTTAAGGTGTCGATCCATGTCGGAAGTTTATAGCTGCGACATTTTGTACGAGTAACTTTTGGCAGCGGAAATTTGTTGAAAAATTAATGGCGGGGTCAATTTACGGAGACATTTTTCCTGTAGGTGACAATCTGTAATGGAGGCAATCTCTAGAGTTTGTTCATGATTGTGTGAATCAGCATTTGTAATTTATGTTCTTGAGTTCCGATGGTGATGGCAATTGATGATGGCAATCTGCTGTGGTATTTAATAGTGGTGACCAGTTGATGTACAAGCAATGTAAGGTGGTGACAGTGTGTTGTGGTGAATGATGGTAAATTGCAGTGGCAACTTGTGCGGTATTATGGTTGTGTGGTGTTGGGGTGGCGTTGTGGGGATTGTGTGGTGTTTTGGCAGTTGTATGGTGTTTTGGCGGTTTTGTGGTATTGCGGTGGTTAGGTAACTGAAGCGGGTTGAATATGTATGTAATGAAATTTATTTCAGAATGTTAATCCATATACGATGACTAAAAGCTTGTAAATACTGTAAATACTAATGAGAAAGGCCTTGGAAGATTGTCTTTTTCTGCATTTACGTACAAGCTAAGGCTTTCGCAAGCTGTTTTTGTTATGTTGATGTAGTGGGTGTAAGTTAATGATTTTGCGACTAAAACAGAGAAATCGACGTCATTGAGACTTAAAACTAGTTTTTGCGCATACATATTAACAAGTACCAAATAACTAGATCGGGAAAATTGCTTAAACCCACTACAGAATAATTTATCTGACCATCTCCCAGTACGAGCTAGGTGCAGAATATTCCTTAGAGTCATGGACAACTGAGAGCTTTCGTACAACTATGAAAACATTTTACTATGAAAGTATATGTGAACAAAGCAAAATTGTTTATAAAAGCATATAAAAAGAAAGAAATGTGATAATACATATTTTTTAAACCTCCTTGTTAATTTGTTGTACCCTGTGGAAGTAAGGCAAAAAGGTATTCCAATGCCTTCGGCAGTGGTTGAAGGTCAAATGAGAGCAATGTAATTGAAATGCCTGCTTTGGGTTAGATAAGAAAAGACCTAAAACACTCAAATGAACTGACTCAAATACTCTCCTAAATGGTTATATGTTATGAGGGTGAGTTGGCCAACCGTAGTTAAAAAAAACATTGAATAAAACAGGCGTCTAAAATAAATAAACATACAAGCAGAACTAAATTTAGATACTTATTCATGATATAATGTATGAAAAATGCGAATGGTCATTGGTTTATAAATCCCTACTTCTGACTACACTTATGTTGTATTTGTTTATTTATATTTTGAGATAAGATAAGATAACATTGAAATTTTGGTGTTTACTGGTAAAGTAAGTAAATCATGATCATTTATGAAAATAGTAAATACCAGCGTGTCAAGAATAGAACCTCTAGGTATGCCAAAGATATTTGCTGAGAATTGTGACCTTAAGTTATTTAAACACACTGCATGAGAACAGTTCTCTTTGTAGTTTTTAAACCACTGTGTGTCTATTCCAAGGTTCGATGTATTTTGCCAAAGCTTTTTTATGTTCAACTCTCTCGAACGCTTTGAAGAGATCAAGCAGTAATAAGAGAGTTATATTGTTTGGTCAATACCATTGCATATTTTTCGGCGATGTTCAGTAAGCATCTCGAGTACTGGTGTTTCTCCTGTAAGCAAATTGATAGCAAAGAAATGGATGTTATTCATCCATGTGAAACGAAAAGTGTTTTTTATTACTATTTAAATCTTTTGGACATAGTTTTTCTTTTCTGCAATATGGCGTTGTATGGATATCCCCAGATTTATGCAATGGTTTCATAATGTTAGTGAGGAAATTGGAAATTTGAGGAAATTTTCACTGGTGAGGAAACTTGTTTGTGGCCATAGATGTATTTATTGTCAAAGAAATCAGTGGTGGTGTGACTGGAAAGCTGTCTATATATTGAAGGCTAATACCATTTTCTCCAACTGCTTTTGCACTTTTCAGTGGGTATAAATTTTTTCGTATCTCTGTAGTGCTAAGTAGTCTTGGTTTCCAGTCGTTTCTCACATTAGGTAGGGGATGAAACATTGTTTGGATTTGGAGTGATTGGTGTGTTTGGAGCGAGCTTAGACTAGTCACTTCATTGAATACTTCCTCACCAACTTTGGGGAAGAAAATATTGCAATCATTTGCTACTTTTGAAACGTTGTGAAAACTACTTTTGCGATCTGAGTTTTTATACCGAGCAGATTATTTGCCGCTAACAGTTCTGTGTGGCAGTGGTCTTGTGTAAGATCAATGATTTTTTTCGAAGGATTTTTTCGTGATGTCTGTAAATATGTTTGGGAGAGTGCTGCCTGATTTGTTCAGTTTGTTTGTACTCGGTATGATTATTTTTTTACCGCTTTGCTTTGTTCTTCTATCTCGTGTGCTATCCATTTAATATGTCTTGGCTTGATTTCCCTCGTGGGGAAGTAGTGCATTCATTAAGGGCTGATACGAAATTATCATTAAGAAGTGCTTTACGTTGAAATTCTCTTCATCTACCAAACTGTTTTTCTTGAAATATCTCATGGGAGCAGTTCTTTTTTATGCAATGTGTTTCATTTCACAATCTCTGTTTCTCATTAGCTATTTGATTGGACGTTCTACCGAATGGTGATTGTAGAAGGAGAGTTACAATTCTGTGCTGAGACCGAATGTCAATTCTTTCTCATGGCTAGATTTAGAAGAGTTTCAGAAGTGTTAGTAAGGAGTGTTGGTTCTTGACCCATTAGCAGCAAATTTAGCTGGTACAATATTATACTCAACTGGTTGTTTTTATCAATTAGTTTAACGTAAAAATCCTCAGACATTCAAATACTTTTTGATCGTTGAGATAAATTTTATTAAGTGACTCTAGTGACTCTAATGTTGGACATGGAGCTGCTGGTTGGTGCCTGTCAAGACTGCCGATAATTTCTTTTCCAATTTTTCGACCTTGCGAAACTGTTCCAGTTCAACACGTGTTAAAATACGAAGACAATCACTTATTATCTTTACTCAAAGAACACTCAATTGTTAAAATTCTAAATCAGTCAGTCTCTAAAGGCAACGTTTCGATGTTACTAACATCATCTTCAGGCTGTAAAATACAAAAAAAAAACACTTAGTCACATTGGTAAAACTATGTCAATGCAAAATTTGAACGACATAGACTGGGTAAAACAAACTATATATATAGGTTATCACATTACGGGAAGACTAGATTGGACTAATTTTCCTGATACTGACACAGCTTTCTGTCCAATGTTAAATAAACGGTATTTGATTGAGATGTCATGTCTCCTATTCGGCTTTAGGTTGGTGACGGTAGGGGGATGGAATTTCACTACTTCAGCATTGCTCTGAGGAAGATATAAAGAGCAGAATACGTATTGGGCTTTGTGCACCAGAAGCCTTTCCTGGATAGGAGTTCAGCGAGCTTATTTATGAGAGGTGTTACGTGATCACTCTTTTTGAATTTACCTTTGCATCCAATCTTAGCTGCGAAATTTGTGCAATTTTGTAAGTCTTTTTGAAGATATTGAGGAATGCCTCCCCATACCAGGCTACAATAGTCAATTCGTAATAAAAATAAAGATTGAGCGGCCAATAATCTAGATTCTTCGTCAAACACACTTTTTATACGTGATGGAACTAAACTAACTAATACGTGATAAAACTAAAGATTGAAGGGCCAATAATGTTGATTCTTCGTCAAGCATACTAATTATACAGAGGTAGACATTTGTTCAGGAGTTGTTTTCCAATGCAGTGACTGCTAACGTGATTGCTCTCGTGATTTTCATTTTTGGATGAGACTAGACGAGCAATGAACTTTTTCTCTTGATATGATTTTCGTGAAAATGCTTTTGAGTATTGTTATTTTATATTTTTCTATTAATCTTAAGAAATTATTTCAACTCTTTTGTCAATTTCCCATTTCCTGCGTAGGTATCAGAGAGTAGATGATTGATTGAGAAACAGGGCATGTCACACTCACAGTCAGAAGAAAGAAAGAAAGAAAAAGAAAAACATTCATTTTCAATGAAGTACAAACATGAAATGTCGATACATTTATTTTTAAAACACCTTAACCTAAACATCATTAATTGATAATAACACATTGGTATTGGGATACCCGTGTAAAATGTTGAATAAAAAATTGATTGACAGAAAAGCACATCAAAAACGAGTTCCTGTCCTTTGCCTAATCTGATTTTGACAGTGCATTTGAATAAAAGTTACTAAAAGAAAACAATTCTCGAAACGCTTAGTTGGAAAATGTATTCGTTTGTGCGCATTTAAATTGAAATAAGAGCAAAAATCGCGTTTAAATACCTAACACAGAGACCCTTAATTGCTATTCATGCATGGTTATCGTAATACCCATGTTAATTAAGTGTTGAGACGAATGACTTAGATCCTTAATTGCTATTCATCCATGGTTATCGTAATACACTTGATAATTGTCGAAACATGATTCGGAGAAAAGCACGAAAAAATGAGTTCCTCTTTGTCGCGGTAGTCGGATTCTGGTAATGCATTTAAAATACAGGGGACTAAGGAAAGCATAATTCATGTGACGCATTGCTGAAAACCCTCTCGTTACTCGTTAGTGCTTACTCGTATTGAATTATGAGCATAAGAACATAGGAACTAGTGATACGAGTGTGAGGGATTGATGTTAGAAGTAAAATGGGCAAATTTGATTTATTTTGCGTCTAGAACAATGAGGTAGGCAGTCGGGATTTGAAACAATTTTTCACATGGACGCATCATCTACTGTGCCAAGTGGAAAGCTTCGGAAAGCACATAATATTCACTCTAACAAAACAAAAAAATCATTATGATATTTCTTACGCTGATAGTGCTGGCGTAAAGAGTTCATCGGAGTCAAAGACATGAAGAGGATTGTTGTACAATGCTAGCCGTGACATTTTCAACATAGGTGGAGCCATACAAAAAATTAACTATCCGAAATAGTGTTATCATAATGTATCCATTAGATTAAGAAAGTAAGAAGAACAATTTAAGACCAGAATAAGAAGATTAAAAATTGATGTTCTTGAAAGTTGTGACATTCTTCGAAACCTTGGCCCTTTTTTTTTTAATGCTTTAATGAAACGAAAACAGGGAAAAAAGAAGCTAAAATACCGTCACATTAACATCCATTCTTTGCGGTAATTAATTTAGTTCTGAAAATGCCAATAAGTAACTAAGAAAAAATTCCCTGTGACACATAGTTTAAAACACTCTTGTTAGTGTGCGCGTATATCGGATTATCAGTCCATAACATTTGCAGTATGGCTGGAGCAAACGAAAAGTTAGCTACCGAAAAGGATTTCGTCTTAATGCACTCACAGGCGTAGGAAAGTAAAAATTGACCATGAATTACGTCGCACGTTCAAGTGTTTTAATATGAGCGAAAAATGCTTTCAAATATCTTGAAATTTAGACCATGACTTGATATCTACACATGGAGGCCGTAATACTTATACCGGTTAATTTCTAAACAAACAAATGGTTGGGAGAAAAGCGCGTTTAAAATGCATTTCCTTTTGGTGCGTTGGTCTGATTTTGACAACGCATTTTATTACGTGGCGTGGATATAGACCTATGCACAGGAGAAATGGTCATGAATTGCTTCGAGGGAAAATGCACTAATTGGAACTCATCTTATTTCGGATTCCAGAAAGGTATGTGCTATGGCTCCGTGACTGCTTTAATATACGTTAGGAGTTTACGTAGTTTACACGATATACACATCGTAAGATAGAACAAAATAGGGCCAAGTAAGTCAAAGTCAGGCCAAGCGGCAAAAGCCGGGCCCCAATGGAGCCGGCCACGATAGCACGCGTCTGTACTCTATAACAGCACGGAGCTTAATGCCTCTCCCGCTCGCTCAAAGAGGTAGCGACGTGGGTAGCGAGCTGTCACGCATGGCTTTACACGATGTCTGTAGTATGATCTTAAAAGGGATTAAATTCCATAAACAATCTGCTACGTGTGACTCTAGCGTATTGAATTATATTCGTAATGGGAAACATTAATTCTTGCTAACTGTAGAAGCATTGGAATTGACATAAAGCTGTTAATAAATAATGACATAAATATAATTATACCAGAACCCTTCTTGGTGTCGACGTTAGGCAACTCCTTCGGTCAGTTGACGCCCTTTCTACTCGTTCTTGAAGTCAATGCGGAAATCGGAAGAAGGTAGAAAGCAGAAATGGATAACGGCCCGCGTTATTGCAACACTCCTCACGGCTGATTTGAACACATCAAATAACAGAGCGCCCTCCATTAATGACAGTTTCTCATACGTCGTGGTTAAAAACTATGACACCTTGCACCAATGTTCTTTTGTTCACCCTGCGTAAAACGATCAGTGTGCTCCCCACAGTTGTGTGTCTAACAAAAATATTCACCTTGTATGAATTTAGGTCCTGTTCTGATGAGTAGATACAAATTGCGTATAAAGTTTAAGTATATCATGCATGATTAGAATTTTTATTAAGTGGTCCAGAAAACACTGTGCGTGTGATGCATTGTTGAAGACACTTTTTTAAGTGCACTCCCATGTTGAAATTTGAGCTCACGAACATAAGAACTTGAGATGAGGGAATATGGTTGAAAGTAAAACGGGTAGATCCAAATTGTTTTTCGTCTTAGACTGTGAGGTTGACATTAGAGGTATTTTTTTTACATAGTTTCGGATCAACTAGTAAGCTAAATAACTGGCCCGGATAAAATGAAATATTTTACAATTACGCAAAAATTAAATTTCATTTGCTACTAGCATAGGCACAAAAAAGTTCACCGGATTCAAATAGATGAGAAGGATCGTTGTACAATACCAGCCACAACATTTGCAACACTCCTGGGACAAAACGAGAAAGTCAAAACTGGCTCGGATGAACTAAAATATTTTACAAAAACACAAAAATTAAATTTCTTATGCTACTAGCATTAGCACAAAAAAGTTCACTGGATTCAAATGAGAAAAATCGTTGTACAATACCAGCCACAACATTTGCAACACTCCTGGGACAAAACGAGAAAGTCAAAACAACCTAAGATAGTGCTGCCAAAGTATACTCAAAGAGTGTAAGGGACGGTACATTGTCACACAATATTAACTAGAGCATTTTTAGGAAGGGAATAAGTTCTATAAGTATATATATACACACACACACACACACACACACACATATATATATATATATATAGATATACACATATATACACATATACATACATAGGAGCGTAACATGTGAGAACATACATGTACTTAATACTCGCATACAAGTAATCAAATTCCATATGCATAATTCAGATATGTCATGATTGTTATATGATGTAATGAAAAGATAAGATAACTTGCACTAAAAATTTTTTACTTCTTTTCCGGTACGTACTGCAGTTGACACTTATTGTGAAGACGCATGATAGAGAGCTATTTTAGTTTTGAATTCTTTAAGTGTTTGAGGGGTTTTGATGCTCTGGGGAAGTTTATTCCACAGTAAGGCGCCTGATACTGACAGAGCTTTCTGCCCGATGTTAGATGAACGGTATTTGATTAGGACATCACGTCTCCTATTCGGCTTAATTAAGGTTGGTGACGGTAGGGGAATGGAATTTCACTATTTCAGCATTGCTATGAGGAAGATATAAAGAGGAGAATACGTATTATGCTCTGTGCGCCAGAAACCTCTCCCGAAAAAGCCAAGCCGAGCTTATTCAGGAGAGGTGTTACGTGATCATTCTTTTTTAATTTACCTTTGCACACAACCTTAGCTGCAAAATTCATGCATTTTTGTAAATCTCCCCATACCAGGCTGCAATAGTCAATACGTGATAAGGCCAAGGATTGTATGGCCAATAGTCTAGATTCTTCGTCAAGCATACTTTTTATACGATTAAAAAATATTAAAGTCCCGTGAATTGTGTTGCAGGTTTTATCAACGTGGGATTTGAAGGACATGTCTCTATCGAACCAAATACCCAATTTTTTTTCTTTTTCTAATGGGTGAATTTTATCATTTCCAACAGTAAGAGTTAGATCCAGATTTCGAATATTTTTTATTGTATCTTATGACCCAAAAACAATGAATTGTGTTTTACTCGCGTTCAGCTTGAGACCATTTTGATCATACCATGACTTGAGGCTGATCAATAGGGCTTCAGTTTCATTTTTCGTCTGTGGTATTTCTGCTACAGAGCTTGTCATTGCAATTTGGACATCATCTGCATACATAGAGATTCGAGTGTTACAAGGCATTGGAGGGAAATCGTTAATGAAAATAGAAAACAATAGAGGACCCAGAATGGATCCTTGAGGAACACCAAAGTTATTTTGAAGGAATGGGGACAACTTGTTATGTAAGAGGACTGCATGAGATCGATTTGATAGGTAGCTTTTAAACCAATGCGTATCAACTCTTAAGTTCAGTATTTTTCGTAGGAGTTGATCATGTTCGACGCTTTCGAATGCTTTAGAGAGATCAAGTAGCAGCAAAAGTGTTACATTTTTTTGGTCAATATCGCTATATATTTTTTCAGTGACATTGAGCTAGTCTTGAGTGCTAGTCTTCCTCCTATAGGCATATTGATTTCGATGAAGTAAGTTTGACTCGTCCAAGTGAGATGACAGTTGATTCGTCACTACTTTTTCCAATATTTTCGACAGGACTGGTAAAAGGCTAATGGGCCTGTAATTTGACGCTGTATGTATGTCACCAGTTTTATGTAACGGTCTAATTATGGAGTGTTTCCATTGGTTTGGAAACTTATTAGTTGCTATTGATGTGTTGATAATCAAACGAATCAGTGGTGCTGGGACTGGAAAACTGTTTTTGATGTATTGAAGGCTGATTCCATCATGTCCGACTGCGTTTGTGTTTTTCAGTGAGTACAAAATAGTCCGTTACTCTGGTAAATCGACAGGGAGTGGCCTCCACAGGGCACCAGCCTTTGAAATTGCAGTAGGTGGAAGTGGGTAATTTTTTGCCTTGAATAGTTCTTGGTGGAAGTGAGTTTGTTTTGCTTGCGTGATTTTCTTCCGAAGAATTGTCAGTAATGTCAGTATGTGTGTCTGTCGAAAGTAACTCAAATTTATTCTTCGTCCTTACATTATTACGGTCTGGAGTAAAGTTGGAAAAAGGCTTTGCTTTGTACATGTTCCAAGCAATTCCAAGTCAAGAGCCCTATCGAGCAGAGCTTCCTTAACTCACCCATCCAAAGATGGTTGAGTTTCGGAAGCTCTGCTCGATAGCGCTCTCGATTTGGAAGTGTTTGGGCTGACCTGTGCATTAACGTGCATTGACAGATTTTCTTTTTAGAGCTTAAGGTTGCAATTTGTTGAATTTTCATATCACTGGGGTGATGCACAATTCTGCTTGCTTAATATCTTTTGTTGAAATGAGGACAGTGTGGTACGGTAATTCACAATGTGAATTTCATTGCAAATTTTCCAGGGAAGGAATATTTTCCTTCCAGGGTGAGAGGTCATTGAAAGTTATTGAGTGCGTCATTATTATTAGTTTCAGCCTAAGTTTAAAGTCGAATCAGGTTCAAACCCAAGTTTTTGTACAAATTCAACACGATTTAGAATTGTTGCGCACTGCAAGTATTAGCTATCGAGATGCTAGAAAGTGCATATTCCATTACAATAAGCTCTTTGAAATGAGTTAGACCCGGGTGCAAGAGGCGAAGACCTTGGTAACGTATGTTGTATTTTCTAAACCAAGTCATTCGATTTTGAATTTTTAGAAAGTCATAGAGACGCCAGGGGAAACAGTTTGATGCAACCCGAGCGATTGATGTCCTTTCTTCTGAGTGTGGTTAGGATATTGTCACCCAGCAGCAAAGTATCACAAGGTTCTTACAATTAGAGCTAGCTTTAAGGGAAATACTTGCAGGTGGCTCAGGCGTTAGGTGAGGAGAATTTTCAAGCAAAAACCTGTTCGGTTATAATTCCCATGTTTGATACAGTAGGAAGATTCGACGACGGTACTTGTTTAAGTTTTTTTCATATTTTATTTGAAAAATGTTGTTGTAGGAGACAGATTGTTGATAATGTCTTGAATTGTTTGTGAGCTCATCAGTTGAGGTGAGTGCAAGTATCAAAGAAATTACAGTTTTATGCGTTATCCTCTGTAGTGAAAATTCAGCGTTATCCTCGTCGCTTACGTTCTGAGGAACTTTACTGCCAGTATCAGTTGATGCGCAAGTATGTTCAAAGATAAACATGCAACCTGAAATGCCTATACAGGATTACTTACTATTAATATTATCACTATTTGAAATTTCAGGATTTAACCGATTGCGCTTCTATCGTGTACTAAAGATGAAATTGGTGTTGGTGTCCTGGTCGATGACAAATAAAAGCTATTTTAGTAAAGTAGAGCTGGTAAGATGTGCGCTGTTACACTCGTTGAGACCAGGTGGCAGTGATGGTGCTGCAGCCCCCGCAAGCACCGTTTGAAATTTAGAGTAGGAGGTCGCGCGCTGCTTGTGTGCAAATGTTGGAGCTCGCGTCGGGTGAGCGTATTGCTGGCATCGAAACTTGATAAGTTGAGGCGTTTTTTAAATTCTTGCAAGCGGCGCTTGAAGGATTTGTTCCAATGTCGGATGACCCTGATTTTGTTGTCAGCAGTGACTTTAGAGGTTGAAAAGTTCTTGTTGTAATCAAACTTCTTGATCGTTTGAGGCCCTTGAACTTAATGATTGAAAGAATAAGGCTTTTCGTAGTTCGCATTTCCGCTTCATGGCTGTTTCAGATGAAGTACGTGTTTTTCAGAAATTTTCGTACGGAGTTGTGCTGGACGATGTAGTCATTTCAGATAGAACAACCTTCTGAATAGTTGAGCAGGTTTCGTATGGATATTTATGAATTTATTTTTCGGGGTGAATGGAGAGAAAGAAAGATAATTTAATTTGGCTCTCTGGGTAGAAGTTGAATGGTTAAATTTCGTCAAGGAGGATAGCCATTGCATTGTGAGAGTGGACTGCTGCGCGTTTTGATTCAAAACACAGCCTTTTCAAGTAGGATGGAAGGAAACTGCAAACGAGAAGGCGGTAAGGTTTGGGAGGGGTTGACGAGAAGAGGAACAAGAGTAGACACGTGCACCAAGATGTAGAGTGTCTGAGCATTTTGACGAAGCAAAATGTTTTGCAAGCCACCTCACTCAGCTATACGAATGCATGTAGAGCAATGTAAATTTTCTGTTTTGCAGCAAAATTTTCCCGTCTTAAGCTCTACAAACTCAGTCTCTGATTTTCGTATAACGCATCCTGTTCATTAGTTGCTTAAAACCCGATCTAAACGATACGCTTCTGTTTGGCTTCTGTTAATAAAAGGCTTCTATTTAGCAGTTAACTATCTTTTTACGTCTTTTTCTTCAATTTGTGAGTATATTTTTCCCCGATTTTTCCAGATAACCGCTGATGATGACCTTCAGTTCGTTTAAGAAGTTCGTTTTCAACAGTCTTTTAGAGCGATTATCAGTGTTATAATCTTCATTTTAAAGTTATATAATGCCTAAAGACCTAAAATGATCATGTTAAAAGGGTGGGAAGCGATTAATAAGAGGAAATAATTACGGAGAGCACATTAGGAAAAATTTTCCTATGCGGAAAAGAGGTACAGAGAGGGGTAAGCATCACAGTATCAACTGGGCAGTTGCACCGTTCTTTTTCCTTCGTCAGACTCTTTCTCGGCTTCCGGAAGAATTCACTCCCTCCTTTCGTTGCAGTAATTTGGTCATATCGTTGGAATATATCGTTTGGAAAATGCCTAAACTGATCGAGAGGGAGCGTGTTTGGTTTATTATTTGGTAATTCATGAAGAATCACCCGTAACCCATATTGTGTATGTGAACTAAAATGTTTTACGTCTCATGCACCCGTTATTCTTATCCAAACAGTTCACTTCAGAATCCGGAGGTCAGCAGCAAAGTAATACGCATTAAGTCATAAGTTTTTCTCACGTATTCTTAAATTTATATAGAAAAACTCGCCAAATTTCGAAATGGAGCTAACTAATTGTTCGGTGGTGGAACACATATTTCCGGATCGTAGGAAGAAGATCAAGGAACATCACTAAGAGATATGAAGGAATGCTCTGAAACAAAATTTCAAAAAGGCTCGAAATAATTTTATTTGGTGCTCAGAGCAAGAAAGAAAAATCAAGGTTTTCCACGCTTTGATTGGCCGGACAAGGGAATGCGATATAGAGGATTGCGATATTTGCTGAGATGAAACTGATGGACAACGGCACTTCAGAATGGCCTATTGTTAGAGACCAGAGCATGGCCTAACTTTGTACACTCGTAGCCAGCTTCACTTAGACGGTTTTGCTCATAATTTCCTCTGATGGTAAAATTTGAAACATAGTCTTTATTTCTTTTACAGTTAAAGGGTATAGGTTGTGTATGTGCGTGGTGATGTTACTAGGTGTTTGGTATTCTGTCATTTAAGTGACAGGGTTGTGCTGTGGTGGTGGTATAGTGATGTAGTTGTGATGATGTGGTGGTGACGTTAAATGACATGATTGTGTTATTGTGGTAGCACTGCGATGTAGTTGTGATGGCATAGTGGTGACGTTATTTACGTGACATGGTTGTGTTGTGGCAGTGGTCCAATGCTTTAGTTGTGGTGGTGTGTTTGCGATTTAGTATCCTCGCCGATTAGCGAAGTGGTCGAGCGATTGCATTTTCGTTTGATATAACGGCAGTGTGATGGTGTATTGCAGATGGTCGTTGTTTGGTAGAGTGACTGGGTGTCGGAGTGGTTTCGTAATGATATGCTTGCATCGTTATAGGGCCGTATGTATGGTGTTATGGTAGAATTTTATGGTGAAGTATCGAGTAGTTTTCTGGTGTAGTTGTGAAGTAGTGTGATGTGATTAGATGGGAGTCTTATGATATAGTTGTGTGGTGGAGTAGTTATGTGGTGTGATTCAGATCTAGTGATAAGAACTGCATGCAATTAGTGAAGCAACTTTCCTTATTGTTTCAATAATCAGGGTTGATAAATTGGTGGTGACTATTACTGCAATGCTGTCTGATGCTGGTGTGGGGAAAGCGAGAAACTGAACTGCTCAGTCGCTCATCAATCTTGTCGTATTCTGCATGTGCAAATTGTGTGTTTTGTTCCGAATGCTGAAGATGGGCAGCGCTTAACTCGTAACTTCTCACCTAAGCAACATTGAAGACCACACTTGACAGAGTTATGTCACTGAATCTTGAACAATTTATTCATTCTCCATCAGAGCTGTCGACTGTATCTCGTACAAATTAGGATGGTGCATTGTCTCGCAATAAAGCCGCCAAGTCTTGTAGCACTTTTATACAGGGTGTTGTGTAATTCGATACACATATTGTACGCCATTAACAGAAAAACGCGAAATAAAACGATTTTCTTGAGTTACAAAAATCGCAGAAATCCTTCGTTTTCGAGAAATGATGAACTGAAATTATTTTAGAATCTTGTAGGAATAGGCTTACCCTGCAGCCAACGAGTAGAATCTAACATCTTGCACAGGCTGTTGACGCGGGCTTTAAGCTATTCTTACGGGAATCCAAAACTATTTCAGGTCATCATTTCTCGAAAACGAATGAGCCTTGCAGTTTTTTCACTTCTAAAAATCGTTTTATTTAACATTTTTTCTGTATATGGGTAAAATACATGCATCAAATTACACAACACTATGGATGTCGGTTTGGTATACTTCTGTAGAGCTAAGTAGCTTTGATGAGCAGTAAACTTGAGCCGTCGTAAATAACCATAAGTCTATTTCTTTATAGGTGGAGGACACCATGCCGACCAACAACCTGATGCGTCTCCTGATGTCGGCGCTGGCGGTTGGCAGCTGCCTGACTCCTCCTGTGGGGGTTCAGGGTACCAGCTCCTCTGATCACGTGGTCGAACGCCATCCGGCCTGCGGGTATAGCTACGCTCTTCCTCTCCAACAATGGTCTCCTGCATCACTACCTACATCGGTTATCAGCTTGGCAATGCTAGGAGTCGACCCACTAGATTTTGACACGCTTGACAATCCGAACTTAGCCTTGAAGGATGGAATCTTCACCACGACATCGAACGCCACAGACTGTACTGACGCCCTCGAATGGAACAATTTCATTGGAAGAGCTGTTCAGGACTTGCGTTGTCCTCATCTGTCGTCCCTTTCCATGCGCTCTGCTTACAATTATAATGAATACAGACAAGCAATAGGTGAATTAGTTTCCTTCAAATCAAGAGATGACGTCATTGTAGGAAGTCGACGTCTGTGCGCCACTTCGTCCAGTGAGATTACTTTCAGTGTGGATAATGAAGAAGAGAAACTTGTTCAATTCTTCAAGCGTGGGGGAGAAGTAGTTCTAGCAGAGGCTCGATGTCAAACACACACCGTGTCTGTTAACCTCAACACTAGGCCCACCTTCACCCCAAACTTCCATAAGGCTCTGACAAAATTATGCGCTGCAGCCGAAAACCCAGTCGTAGAAAAAAGTCAAAAAACTTTCTCTGATTTTATCGAAGATTTCGGAACGTATTACCAAGACACGACACACTTTGGCTCACGGCTTCTGATAACGAAACTATTTATTAAGAAAGCTACCAGCTCCTCAGAAAAAAACGAGCGACATCGCTGCGTCTCGTCGTCTTTCACCCAAAATTTGCGTAAAAACTTTTCATTTAATGATGTTATGGAACACTTCAATAGAGATGTCACTCGGTGTGCTGATACTGAACGAGCTCAGGACGTGCTCAACTCGCTGGGGCTTCCCCCAACCCGCATCATCACCGTGGGGACCGTCCCCCTGCCTGATCTAGACCAGACCCTCCAGAGGCCCGTCCCCATCCAATACAGGCTAGAAAAAATTCACAGAATGTTCAAAGAAGATTGGTTTGACTGGTTGGGGTGTTCTGTGGATGGAGCGGTAATGCATGAGGTCTTCGAAAACATGACATCACTGAAGCGAAATGCTTCAAACAGGACGCCTTGCGCTAGAATGGTCGGGTGTGGCTACATTGGCAACTGCAAGCTGGAAGAGAAGTGTTTCGAGGACAACTCTACAAGCAAGAATTTCAGTTGCAAGAAAGCGTGCGGTTTCACAGCCATTTGTCCTCCCCAGAAAGTGTGCGTTGACGACACCAGCGCGCCTGGCTTCATCTGCCGGGAGCCGTGCACGGTGCCTGAGATCTGTGCGTCTGATGAAGCCTGCTACGCTGAGCAGCACAGCCAGCGGGGCTACATCTGCGTGTCCACCAAGCCTGGTGAGTAAATAGCCTCCCTCTTCTCCATTGAAGGGGAAACTGAGCGTAAATTTTTCTAGAGGGTCTCAAAATCGCCCGTAGAAGTATTGTACTTGGGGGTAAGTTTGAAGAATAAAAAACACATTTCAAAATGTATGTTCCTCAGAGATCCGACCAATTTGTTAAGGTGCAGGTCAAGTTCGGAATCGCTCATTTATTTTGAATATTTCATGTAAAGGAAAACATCTCCAATTTTTGCACTGATCCGAAGACTCAAACTTATAAATAAAACTCTTATAAATAGCTTAGAAATAAATCAGTCAAGTTTAATAGAATTTATCAAGTGATAGGATGAAGTACTTAAACAACCATCGCTGAAAAGACATTGACGAACATTGACAGAGCGGTAATAATGCTAAATGATGTTATCAAATACTGAGTATATTCAAAGTTTACCGATCAACAAGAATCATGCTTTACCTTTCACATTATTATGATCAATGTGAACATGTAAAATATATTTTAAATGTCATGTATAATTTTTCAAAGTGAAAATATCAGCAGTTGTCTTTTCTCAACCATCTGTAATAATTCGCACTGCTAAATAAGCACCATAATTACTTTTCTCCCTCTAATTCCTCACATTCTATGTGACAATATGAAAATTAAAGTCAGGCAATGTGAGCGAATTTCGGCCAGGCCATTAAACGGAAATTAGTGGTATATATAACCTGAAATATACTTCCTAGTTATTCATAAGTATGGTGATAAAACACTGTATCCTCTTCATTGGAACCAAGACTCAGAATTTGATACCTGCTGATATCCGTGCAAAAAGTTCTTACAAAGCTTTCAGAACGCATCTTGAATCCCTATTCCCTGAATCTATAAAAATATTAATTACATAAAGTAATCAAGGCACATATTTTCAGCTTTATGATTCCTCTTAATAGGATTATTTACCTTGATAATTGACATAGATCTTCCATCTTTTCTAGAATGTACAGTTCTCATTAATCCCATATTAACTATTGTTTTCAAATGTAACATTCAATCTTTGACGAATCCATTGATTGATGAGTCCAGCGTGCTATTAGGTTAAAAGAATTAGGCTAAGTATAATAATACACCTTAAAATAGAGTTGATGATCGGATGTTCCTAGAAGCTGTTGACCTTTTTTGAGCCCACAAGAAACAATCTACAGATGTGTGACTTGTGGTAAAATAGATTGTTTAATTAAATAATGTTGCATTTAGGTATCCAGTTTACAGGGTAGACACGCTGTGCACTGTTACATTTGTACGGAGATGTACCTAGTACCTAGTACTGGTAGTCAGGATACAGAAAATTCCCACTTTTCGCCAGCGATCGTAGAGGGTCCATATTTATCTCTCAATGCACTTGTAGATCGCTCACTATCTCGTTTGTTTGTTTGCTTGCTAGGTTTGTTTGCTAGTTTGCCCCCGGCTACGCTTTGCTTCTTGTAATATCATGAAGCAAAATCCAGCACCTTGCTTCTAGTTATAATATGGAATAAAATTCAGTACCCTGCATTCATTCAAAACGAAACTTTAAACTCAAACTTCTAATTTGTTAATATTGATTTAACCAGAAATATTTAAAAAATGAGCAAATTAGCAGCCTATAGACAATCATTGGGTCACGAGTGATCTAATTAACCCTACATTGGTATTGTGCTTAGCAGTGTTACAGGCTAAAACCAGTTCGTTTAGCAATTCATGCATTACTCGCTTCAAGAATTGCAGGTATTATGATATAAATAGTGAACGATTTGAATATTCAAATTATCATTTTAATATTCATTCTGATAATAACCAATTATTGAATAAAAATTTGAATTGATGTTTAAACAGATTCATAATAACAGACTTATTTACACAGTCACAGCCCCGTGATACATCTTTATTGATCGTTCCATCATCACAACCAGACTGTACAATGCTTTTTTTGAGGTTCTTAATCTATAGGGAGAGAGAATGGGTGAGTGAAATGGATGTATGCTCAGTAATTCGAAGTATTTCCTTCTTACCTCTTCCACCCTATTTATCCGGCATCTATTACCACATGAGAACCCGCAGGCTAATTAAAGTACCGAAGGCTTAGTGCTAGGGTCGAGCCAAGATCTTTTTTCCAAAGTGCGACGCTTTACCACCCGTATCATTACTGCGCGGCAAAACTGCAGGGTCAGTGACCAGAATCTGAGGTGCGAAGTGACGGTTATTTGTGACGTGATATAGCTGGAATCTGCGATACGAAGTGAAAAGTGTCTAATCCGATGTGACAACTATTTGTGAAGCGAATTTGCGTGCATTTGTGGCATCAAATTACCAGTATAAAGTTGATACAAACAAACTGGGATCTGTTATACGCAGTAACGGAAGTCAAACACGATGTGACATATTTGTGAATCGAAGTTACTGGTGTATGTAGCACTAAATTACTGGTATCTTTGAGATTCAATAGAATCTGTTTTTACAAAACTACTAGTATATGTGATACAAATTGAAGTTAAACAGAATATCGTTACCTTTTTTTTGCAACATATATACCACTTTATTGTAACAAAGCCTTGAACATGGGGAATATTTTTTTCTGTCTGCCAGCTGAATGAACAAAATGGTCTAATTATCACAGTCATTAATAAAACGCAGAGTATCTCATTAATGGGAAAAATTTATGTAAATTTTTGTGCGTAATTACTCCAATTTTATTACTATGGGCATCTCATTGAACACATCAAATTGGTTGCACCTTGTCTCTTTCACACTCTTAAAGGATGCTGACTGCCCGTATCTGTGATACGAGTTTCATCCGAGTACAAGTACAAAAACATTTTAATCACAGGAACCATTAGAATGGATATATTTGTTGATCATCCACATCTGGAAGGTTTGTTTAAAGAAAATATCCAGTCAGGTCATTTTTGACGGGTCGTGTACACTGGTATTGGTGTGAAAAGCTGTTCAAACAGCAACCCACAATGAATGAATATTTAAAATGTATTACAGCTCTGTATAACACCAAATTATAATTAGCATTCAAGTTGGAACTCCCTTAAAATTCTACCCAAAATTTGACGGCATGAATATTATTTATAACAGAGTCAGAAACTATGTGACAAATGAAAACTTTGAGTTACTCACTTTTTGCTCTAATTTTCTCTATTCTTAGGATATAAAAAAATACGGTGCTGATGAATTTACCTTATAAGAAAAAATGAAGTGGCAAGGAAACTTGAATCCATTGTTATGGAAATGTAGCTCATCGCTGGGAAAATGGACCAATTTAAAAAATTATAAGTGCGAAATTTCTAAACTTATTCTAGCCCTCAATTAGTCTTATTTGAAACTGCCAGTTGTTGTAATCTCAAGTAATTCTTAGGTATAAATTTTCTGATGCAAAGCGTGTGTATGTGAAATGAATTAAGTGTTTGAATCCGTATACAGGCACAGCCGTGATCCTTGGAGGCTGGCTGGGCTCTGACAGACAGCAGACTGTGGAGCAGGTGAACCTCAAGTCCTTCCCTGATCTGCCGGCTCCTCTTACCACTAGTGCGGCGGCGACGTCAGGACAACATGTTGTTGTGTGCGGGGGATTCACGACAGATGGACCAACCGATCAGTGTCTCAAGATGAGCATCAACTCCCCGGGCAGTGGATGGGAGGCCATGCCTTCAGCTCCGATAGCCATGGCCGGACATACTGCAGTTTCAATAGGTCAGTCCGTCGTCTGGTTCATCTTCAGACGTCAACTCGTCGTTTTTGATGGCGAGACACAGAGTTTTTCAACTCTCAATTTGAATTTGCATGTAAACGACTATCATTGCTCAGTCACAAACAGAACTCACGCGTACATCGTGGGCGGTGGCCGTAACGGGGATGAAATTTGGGTGAACGAGAGGTCGATGGACGGAACTGAATGGCGGCAAGTTGCACGCATGACACAAACTCGATCACGTCATGCATGCCTCTGGTACGGCTCGAACATAATGATAACCGGAGGACTGGGTGCGCGTTCCGATATCGAGATGTTCAACACGGAGACTGGGGAAGTGTGGGCGGGACAACATCTTTCGACTGGACGAGAGGGCCATCAGATGATGTTGCTCAATGGGAAGGCAACTGTGATAGGAGGTCGGGATGACAATGCGGAAGAACTGAACACGTTTGAGTTTTTTTCGCTGGAGTCAAATCGTTGGGAGAAGCTGGAGAGAACTTTGTCAAGTTCAAGAAGTTATTTCACTCTTGTTGAGGCTTAGGGGAAATTTTTACCTGCCTTGCACTGAAAACTTTCTGCGAGATGCCCACCAAATTGCCCAGTTGATTTAATTAATAGTGTGTCGTTGGATTGCTTGAAAATACAATGAAATATTCTATGCTTTGAAATTGAGACATTTTACGGTCAACAAATGAAGAACATATTTGTTTCATTGTCACACACGGTCAATTTTGCCTATTTTTGATTGTATTCGTACATATGTATTGCTGTTGCACGTTTACAGGTTCTGCGATGTATGCATTTGTGAGTGCTGATTTGCTCTCAAAGATTCATTACTCGCTTATTTTGTTTTATAAAAAGTGCGGAGTGGACCTCAAGTGTTGGTGTTGCACATGTGCACATAAATGCGGCGCCGCCATGTGCGTGTGTTGTGCTTGCCGCCCCTGTGCCTCACTAGTGTGCTGCTAGTGCCCAATGTTGGTGTTCTGGCAACTAGTGTACGGGGTCTTGCTGGTTTTGTTGTGCTTCTATTCACTAGTGGCTGATTGTTGTGTTTCGTGGCGATTGTCAGTAGAAGGGGTTCCTTGCTATATTTCATCAAGGACCATTACATTAGTTAGTCATAGGAGGTTTTTCTAGATTTGACTAATGCTTACCAGTTAGTAATGAGGTCTCTTGCTGTATGTCACCAGCACCTACCCGTTAGAGACACAAAGTGTTCGCGTCAGACTTGCTCTAAGTAGCATTTGATTTTGTTCTTTTGCTGTGCATCTTAACGTCGGCTTATGTGCGCTGACTTATTTACTCTGCGTCATGATTTATATACTCCTTGTGTTGACCCATTTACGGTGTATTGACCCATTTACTGTGTGTTGACCCATTTACTGTGTGTTGGCCCATTTGCTGTGTGTTGACCCATTTACAGTGTGTTGATCCATTTACTGTGTGTTGACCCATTTACTGTGTGTTGGCACATTTACTGTGTGTTGACCCATTTACTGTGTGTTGGCCCATTTACTGTGTGTTGACCCATTTACTGTGTGTTGACCCATTTGTTGTGTGTTGACCCAATTACTGTGTGTTGACCCATTTACTGTGTGTTGACCCATTTACTATGTGTTGACCCATTTGCTGT
>JACJUY010001317.1:116848-151400 GCA_014220935.1 Platorchestia sp. MABIK | reverse complement strand
TGCAATTTGAGTTTGCTGTAATATAAAATGATACTAAATCATAGACACGCACGAGAGATCATTATAAAGAAAAATAAGGTAATCTGTATTTGTTATGGTACAAGTTACATCGAATATTCTTTTGTACACTACATACATTAAGTTTCAATTCAAGGTAGTAAAAACTTCGATATTTTAGTATGAACCTAAATCACTACCTTAGTTGGCGGTGATCAAAATTCGGGTTTTAAAAAGAAAAAACAGTGATGAAAAGGAAAAATCGGTCATAGGGTTTGCTTATCTCTTGCTCCTGCGAATGAAACACGCTGTGATGTTCAGAACACTAGCTAATCCTCACAAGCTTTCCACGGTCACTGATGTTTACAAGACAAAAGTGCACCAGATGACAACACAGATGCTCACCAAAGAGCAAAAGTACCTCCTACTCAGTCGAGGGTGATATCCTTAAACCCAACTCAGCAGACAGCGAGTAAATTTTCCGAGCCAAAGAATACAAATATAAACGCTTTCTTTGGAGCAGCATGCTCCATGCTACACTTATTTTTACGTTTAATAAACTCTATAGAAAAAATTCCCAGAACTTTAGTTGATAATTCTTGTAGAGCGCACGTAAAACTTTTTTGCCAACACAAAGGCGTGATGATATCGAAGTTTACACGCAAAGAAAACTGACAAGGTGGACAGAAGCAACAAGACATCTTATCAGTATTTTCACTCCGCGCCAAAAAGAGGGTTGTGAAATCCTCCTTAAGTTGACCTATTGAAATAACCATGAAGCATTGCTGTGTACACAGAGAAAGCCAATTTAGAAGAATAACAAAAATTTTACACTATGATGAATGTTACTGAATAATAAAGAAAGAAAAGACAGACGAATGTTACAATAGTAGCACCTGTAAACATGCTTCCAAAACCCTTTTTTATAAAAAATTATTCTAAATTGGAAGCAGAAGGCTTCTAATTTGAAGTTTGGAAATTTTAAATAAGGTAACCTTGCATTCTTCTAATCTAATTGGGAAGTTATCATAAAAGTGGTAGTATATTAATCCGCAAGAATTAATAATCTTACAAAACATTCCACCACAAACCAATTCAGATAAGAAACCTTTACGATTAATAAAACAGGTTCCATCATGTGTAGGTTCATATCGGGAAAATATTCAATTGATTGATTATAAATTAGTTTTAGCACCTCTTGGCCCCAACAAAGATGTTCAAAGAGAGGAAGGATGAAGGTACCATTTAGTATGGAGTCGAGGGAACGCGAAATCTAAGCACAAAGGGTGTTCCCGCAAAGGATCCCGTGCGCAGAGAGACAGTAAGATAAGAAGGAAGGTTGTGAAACATGATAAAAGTTTAAGAAGAAAGTCAGAGGTGCTGAAAAACAGGACAGCAATGAACTGAAAAAAATGATCCTTAACAAAAAAAAAATAATTCCAACAAAAAGAAGGCCTACCTAACTCTCAGTTCAGGACCTCACATTTTCCCCCTGGGAGCGCTAATTCGTATAAATACAATAGAAGTATCCCCCTGAGAGGAAATTTTCTTCAAGTTATTATGCACCGTTAGGAGCCTTCTACAGAAAAAATGATAAAAAAACAGGATACTCTGTTTACGAGAGAGCTTTTAAGCGAAGCCTGAGGTTTACAGCACTGCAGTCATTTGTGAGGATGTGTTTACATCACACCGGGCCCGTAAACACACGGCTAGGCGCCAAAATGCCTCTTCCAAAGGCACACGATCGCGCCGAGATAACCTTGGCGCAGAGCGTTACACCCAGTGATCTCCGTAGCATACACCCATTAGGTAAATATCGCTAAAATTCAAAACCCGAAACAGTTAGCACGATTGCTTCACATAAATCAGCTCACACGACCATGGAACACAGTTAAACGACAGTATTGGACTGAGCACCGTACGGGCTGATGAGAACGGGATAATTTATGAATTCGCACACCGTAACTGTTTGGGCACATTACAGTTTGAACGAATTGATGGGGTGAAGTGAACGCTGAGTGGGGAGAGGCAAAATGTATTTTTGAGGAAACTGAAAACTATGAAGTCTACTTCTAGCAATGAAATCTGCCGAATGCTCATCGTAAATTTTTTTTTTCAATTTTTCAACGCAAATTCACTCCATAATAGAACAGTGTTTTTATAAGTAAGTAATGACTGGCGTAAATAGTCTAAGTATAAAACTTGATGCAATAAAAATCGTCAAAAAAATCACCGAGAAGTAAATATGATAATAAACGAAGTATTCTCTGTAATGAATGATTGAAAATTGAATTTACGCACACTATAGAAAATTAGATATCAACGTCGAAATTATCAAGACACCGTTAGTATCAACATAATTCGAGTGAGGCAAACACAAAAAAATTATACATGCATAGGTTAATTATCTATCAGGTACAATTCATTGAGTGAAATGAAAAATTTCTGCAACAGCACGTAACTCCTGAGCGTAAATTGCATCTGTTCGCAACACTTGTTTGGAAGAAAGTTTTAACTCTGCAGAAGGGCTTCAAAAGCTAACGAACAGAAAACGTCACCGAACAATAGAAAACCAACTCAAAACACGAGCCGGGTAACTGACGAAAAAATCTACGGACCTTTTTGGCCACAGTTCATCAGAAAATGGTACACCACTCCACGGAGTACACACGCGGTATTCCGACTTTCCCTAACAATTTCAGCTTAATGGAAGATTATAACGACTATATTCCTCACATACTCGGTATAATAACAAATAATAACATTAATATACGCACACTCAAGATTCGATAATTGTCAATTAACGAGAAAATAATTTCTGCCTTTCATGCAATCAAACTGTAACTTAAAACAGAACGCTCATTCGCAAAAACTTATGAGGATGAATTCAACCGGCAACACAACACTCAACAAGAAAAATTACGAGTTCCATGATAAAATGCACGACTTCGAAACAAACATTAAAAAAAATTATCACATGTAAGTAGAAAAAGATCAATAAAATAAAAATGAAATGTTAAGCATGAAGGATGAACAAAGAAGAATTTTAAAATGGTTAGGACTATTCAATTTAATTAATCAACTAAGTTTATGAATTAGTGCTATTTTCATCCAAATACGTCGAAAAGGAAATGTATGCTTTATTTTTCTTTCTACAGGCTACGATGCTGCTCAAGGCTAATAATTAGCTGAAATATCTATACCTAGAAAAATTTACACCTTCTTTTCCTCGTCGAGTTCCTAGTTAATCTGTAAAATAAGAACTTATACGCTGAGAATTTAAGCATTAAACTCGAATTAAACTATATTTCAATTAGATCCAGCAAGCGAGTAGAAATTCATAACATTAAACTGCCAAATAATACAGCATCGTCTTGAATACTAAATGATGATGCAATAGGAAGCACTGGAGCTACACGAGTCATTGGAGCTTTTTCCACAGCTGATAACGAGCGAGTGTAGCTCACGTCAGAGCAGCGACAGCTCCAATGGCCTTCCTCATCTGACTTTGTTGTGTGAGAAGCCAACGCTTGACAGTGTTGACACGATTGGCCAGCACTCCATTAATTTAAAGGAATGAGATTTTTCTTCATTAATTTTAAGGAAAGAGATTTTCTTAATTAATTTTAAGGAAAGAGATTTTCTTCATTAATTTTAAGGAAAGATTGCTCTCCATTAATTTTGAGAAGATTTTTCTTCATTTCTCCATATTATGGGGGTATGGCAATTGTTAAAAAAGCACTATGAACAAAACTTCAGCGTTACGTATAGATCTATTCTTTCCACGAGTGCTGAATGACACTGGCCCGTGCATATTTCAGCTACTATTTTAAAATGAAACCAATTAGGCCTTCATGCATAAAACTGTGTTGAGAAAAGTAAAAATTGAGTACCTGCTACCAATTATGAAAAATGAACATTTACGTATTAGGAAATAATTATGATGCACACGTAATACAAATTTCTTGAGGAATTAAAATTATCATAATAAGCAACAAGATCAGCAGTACTCACCATGGCTTGTTCAATTTTGTTGTCGATGGCCACGGTGCTAGCAGTAGAAGCACTGCTCAAGAAAAAGAGAATTGAAGTTAGGTTTTTCGATGAAAAAATAAAAGTATTACCCTATAGCAAGACTCAACAGTACGATGTCATTTTACATTGAAGTAGATGGAGTCTAAAGATATAACTAAGCCGAGCGTCAAAAATAAGTATTTTTAGCTTTTAAATGGACATTCTATAAATAAGTACGATAGTATTCACGCTCACATATCTTAGTAAAACCTTTTATCCAGGACTAACATGAATGGCAGCCGTCATTCGAAGATTGGTTGCATGCTCATTCATATGTGCTACATTCCACTTTGATAGAAGCTCATCTCTATTCTTAATGATAATACAATACACGATTATTACCTATGTAACGCAAATTTTGTCGAAGGGAAAAGATAAAAAGAAGTCTTAGATGAAAAGCCATGATTTAACAAGAACTAATCAAACCTTTATCAGCCGAATTATTTTTATTTAAATTTAGATAATTTAATTTCGAATCTTTTCAAGGGTACTTTGATATGTGTACGATTTACTGAAAGTAGGTTTTAATATTTTTCTGCGTTCAAAAATGTCGCAAATATCCCATTTGTGATTTTGTGATTTTGCAACATAATTTGAGATATCTTGTGTTCACAGTTACGTTAACATCGGTGATGATGCACAAATTTGTGAAATTAAAGCAGTATCAAGAAAACATGAATTGTTGCTTGAGAATTTGCAACAGAAATCTTCATATGCTGATGCAGAAGCCCTAATACAAAATTATATTTGCTATTGTTACGACTATTAACTTTACCAAAAAATGGAAGCAAATCTAGGTCAGTGTAATAAAGCATAAACCAATTATTTCCGTACTCTATTCTTTGTCCTTCAGTCAACGTGCAATTCAGCAATTACTGCAAGTGAAACTTCAATGAAACATGCACAGAAAAAATAGCAAAGCGTACAATTTTGTGCCAAACTATTTTGATCAGCAAGTTTCGGATAAATTCATGGAAATTTTTAGTTGAGGGTAAGGCCTGAAAACTGAATCGCTTAGGCGCATTTTACACGATGAGCATATAATTCGCGTTCTCCTTTCACTTTCTCGTTCAAAATCGATAATGGACTATTTTACCTAATCTTTGGAGCTTATCAGCCCTATACAGTATTAGTGACATTTGTTTCCCATGATATCCTCCCCAATCACGGAAAATGGGTTAAGGAAATATTCGATTATAATTTTCTTGACATTTTTATGACTTTATTTGTTATTAAAAACCTGAACATCTGAAAATTTTTTTTAATGAAAATGCGCAAAATCCGAAGCATAATTTATTCGCACTGCTCACAAAGAACAGTGAATTCTACTCCACTAAAAATGTTTCATTAAACCCTCTAACAATCCTTTTCGTGGCCCATCTTGACCACAATACAAACACGTACAACTGATACGGAATGAGTGAACTGCAAAGAAAAATGATGTTATTTCCAACATAGCAGCACACAGTGAATTCTTCTATTCTTTGTGTTGGATAGGTGTCATTGCTGTAAAGACACTCAAGAAATTTTCAAAAGAACTATGACAACAACGTCAAAAAAACGAACAACACGTAGATCGCAATATTGTTCACACAACATCCATAGAAAAAGGAATAAATCTCGGTTACTAGAGTTGAGCTCGAAATGAAATGAACATTTTCTGATACACGGAAAAAATGCAATCGTAAAAACTATCGACAGTACATTTCGGCTATACTGAGCGCTCAGCATCCTCAAATGTTACAAAAAGGCAGATGAATGCTCTCGGCCAAACGATACGACATTCTTGCACTAATTTCAACAAGGTAGTCAATTTATCAGCACATTACTTCAGGGGGAAAATTTGTAATCCTCTCCCGCTTCTGAGAGACATCCAGAATTTTCCGTCACTTATTACTATAAAATACGTAAACGACAGGACAATTTCTACCTATACACATCACGAATCATAAAAAACTACTGGGTCCACATTGAAATGAAATTTCACTCGACTTTGCAGGAAAAGAGAAGCCATGAACGATTGAGAGCCAGTGACAGAAGTGCAGGTGCCTTAGTGTATTAATAGAAGCGTAGCCATGATACTGCAGCGCCAACGGCAACCAAGTGTGGGCGTGGTTCTCCATTTGACACCGAGGGTGGACATGCGCTGTGGACGTACATGAAAAACTTATAGAATTTTACAAAACTTTAGCATGCAACTCAATTAAGTTTTTTAAATTAAATTTCCAATCTCGTGAGTTGAGAGATAAATCAAAATTTAATATTAGCTGTTCCATGAATTTCTACAAAAGCCGGAGAAAAAATAATCACACAGAGTTGAACGAGTCAACATGTAAAACAAACGAAATTGAAGTTTCGTTAAATAGTAAAATACAACAGGGCTTTCATAACATTTGATGACTAATGAAGACCTTATTTGTAATTCTACCTCACTGCACTATAACTTTGGCCAAAATGAGAATTTTAAATGGCAGAAATTTTTACTCACACAAACTGAAACTGAAAATTTTGAAATGACATAATTCTGAAGAAATAAAAAATGAAATTTTGATAAAAAGATGCGAAATTCGATAGCAAAATCATGAAAAAGATAAGGAATTTTGTTCGCCGTAAGACAATCGAAATTGAATGCTATTTTGAGAAACAAAGACTCGACACAAATCATCAGGGCACATATTTGAAAGACTGTCTTAATATAATGTGAGACTGCGGAAACAGTCTATAATGATGAAGTAGACTATGGAAATTGCATGGAAAGGAAATACGCGCATAGGATGTTCATTAACTTTATCATGCCACAAACTTTCATCAATTATGATCATTACAAGAACTTCATTTAAGGAAATATACATAAATACCGCAAGGAAAGGACATGCCAAGAGCATGTTCATCATCAATATTGTAAGAGCTCTCCCATCAAATGCGCGTTCGCCGCAGTTTAGGGCTAGGGTAAATTGAGCTCAAGATAAAATGCGCACCACAAAAATACGGCGCAGTTAGTCAAGTAACTTCTTTAAACCTAAAAGGCATTGTTTCAGAAAGAAAGGCATTTCACAAAAATATAATCATGGAAGAGAAAAGGGAGATTGAATAATTTTTCAGAAATCCTCTACAAATAAAAAATGAAAACACCTTCAACAACTTGCACATTAGTTCCGAAATGACGGGAACTCAAGTACGAATTGGATCAATTTAACAGACTAAAAACCGATTTTCATGATCAGGTCAACCAGACGACCGTTTCTGTTGAATGCTGTAGACGTTTTGTCACTATGTAAATAGCGACGGAGCGAAAAATTCACATGTCTTACTTTCTGTTGTAAAGGAATAAATTAATTAAAAATTATCCTACATAATTTCACATCAATCAAACCATTTAAGCTCTAGATACATCTTTAGCAGGAGGACTACAAATCAATGCCGTTTGAAGAAGAAGAAAAGCAATGCAAAATAATTCGAGCTTAGCGTGACAAGCCTCCATATAAGCGGCCTTGCAGTTCAGCTTCGCAGGTCGATAACCTCCCTACTCGAGCACGAAGACTTAGCGTGATTAATATAAGAACATAACCGCAACACTTCAAATCAATGTTTCCTATATTTATGAAGCCTCATGAGAAAGGTTTCACCTCTAGCGTTATTCACGATAGAACTGTGATTTTTGTTCAATTATTTTCTTCATGATTAAATACGACTTATTTTTTAGTTAAGTCGTCAGAATTTGACTTAAGAAATGTCGATGAAAATTTTTTGGTTTTAACTCAAATTTTGGTCAAGCAACGCTTACATTTTCAACATCAAATATCACTAGAAGATTTGAGGTTAAAATATTCCTTATCCGTTGATGGAAAAAATAAGTTGTCATACATTTAATGCGTTTAGAGTAATTTTCTTCATTAATTATTATTTATAAACTTGTTTATTTGTATGTACATGTATGGCGAATCTTTCATTCCAGGCAAACTTTCTATTTCATATCACAACTCCTAATCTTAAGGATATGTTGACAACCGAACATTATCGAGTTATTTTCTTGTTCGAATACCAGCTGAGTCACTCGGGCGCCGAAGCCATGCGAGACATCAAGCGAACTTTTTGGTTATGATGTTGAGAACAGAACTGTTCAGAGATTGTTCCAAAGGTTTTTTACAGGAACCACACACCTCTAAAACTACGGTCGCCAGGAATCCCACACCTTTAGAGCTACGGTGACGCCAAGCATCCAAGCTTAATTATGTAATTTTGCCACATCCTCCATATTCTCCTGGTATCTCTCACACTGATTATTTATCCCTTGTTCAAATATTTTTAAACTTTTAATCAGTGATCAAACAATCTTGAAGAACGTATAGTTAAAGCATTGCAGTTTAATACTGAAAAAGATCACAAGTTCTTCGAAGATTGAGTATACGCTTAAAAAAAACTTGGGTCAGTTTCCTTTGGCATGATATCCTTTACCATTACCACCTTAGATGAACGATACAATTATTTAAAATCAGCGAGTCGTATTAAACTCTTCCTTTTAATACCAATCCAGATTATTCATATTCTTGGAAATTAGTCCGGAACTCCCAAGCCAAGACAGAGGCGATCTCAGGAGAGCGAGAAAAAAGGATTATTTAGTTTTGAATGTTAACACATTGAAATATAAATTATTTCAAGCCTCCCTAACCCAAACAAAGGAATTCCCAGGAGAAAAGCACCATTTAGTATGGAATTAAGAAATGACAAATCTGTACGAAAGATGTGTCCCCACACTCTGGGCATAGAAATAACACGTTAAAAGGAAGTAAAGGGTACTGAAAAACTGGACACCAGCGAACCGAAAAAATGAGTCTCTAACAACACAAAAAAAAATATTTCAATCGAAAATTAGATTTTGATAAGTTAGTTTCAGCCTCCATAACTCCAAATGGTGTTATAAAAGACAGGAAAAATGAAGGCACTATTTAGTACGAAGATAAGGGCGCGCGGAATCTACGTATGCACAAGGTGTGTGTTCCCACACAAGATTCCCTGCGCATAGAAGCAGTTAATTGAGAACGAAGGTTATGAAACAAGATAAAAGTCGGAGAAGAAAATCAGAGGCGCTGGAAACCTGAACACTAATGAACCGAAAAAAAGATGGGTCTTAATAAAACTAAAGCTTTTTCTCTACCAGCTATAAAAGGCTACGTAACTCACAGTTTGAAACCTATAATATATAATTCCAATAGATACATTAGTTGTATAACCCTGTGGGGAGTTTAACAAAAGAAGAACTTAGTCAACTTTCAGCTCTGAACCTCGCCATTTTTTGTCACAGCACCAATTCCCTTAGAAACATTTGCATCCCTCTGAGAGGGAAGGCTGTAGAAAATACTATTTCAAGTGTGTTCCCACACAAGATACCCTGCGCAAAGAAGCAGCAGGTTAAAAAAGGCATGACAGCAAAGGCATGAAAAGTGAACGAAACAAGATAGGCCCGAAAGATTTATGTCCCATAGACCTATCTATAAATGAAGTAGCCTAACAGGATACCCTTTGGGAGCGCCAATCCCTATAACATGGGATAGTCAAACCCAACTCACCATAATCCTACGAACCCAAAACCAAAAATCACCAAAATTGTTGATCCTATGCCCCTCTGATTTGAAGATTACATATTAGTTTGCGCCTACCTAACCGCAACAAAGGCGTTTCAAAGAGGGAAAAGAGGAAGACACCATTTGGTATGGAGTTAGGGAAACGTGAAATCTACGAAAGATGTTTTAGAAACGAGATAGAAGATGAAGAAGAAAGTAGTAGGTGCTAAAAAGAAGGGCGGCAGTGAACCGAGAAAAGATAGTGGGTAGCAAAACAAAAAAATCAATTCTGTTTCAACAAAAGGAAGGCCTTCCTAACCTTTAGTTCGGGACCTCACATATTCCCCTGGGAGCGCTAATTCCCACTGACACAATAGTTGTATCTCCTGAGGGGACATAAATCCATGAACAATAGGGCAAACTCATACATCACACCATACACAAGCAATGCCAGGAGCTGGTCGTGAGAACACATCTGTGTGTTGATGCTGACTCAGCGCGCATTTCAGAATTAGGTGTCGCATTGCGGCACCTCCGTCTCACACAAACCTTGGAAAATTCCACTGGCAGCGATGATAAGCTTCATACGCGGTACCATGCAGCCATTTTCGAAACGATTTTTTTACATCAATAATATAAACCACCTAATACGGAAATTAACATAAGAAGTGAACTAAGTTAGCTATCACGTTAGAAAGTCCGATTAGAACAGATCGAACTGTAACCACCCATAATATGTATTTTTTAAATATAGTGCACTATGACAACACGTTCCCCGCATATGGGGCTACATGTGAACCATTCGGTAAATTGCTCAAATGAATGAATGACATTTCATGTTTCGCGACCTCTTTGAGAAATAACTGTTATCATACCAGGTGAAATGTATCGTGCAATTGTATTGGTCATATTTCTTAAGAAGGATGAAAATGCATTCGAGCATTGAAGTCGATTACCCTTTTCTGCTACTTACAACCTAACCAAATCAACTGTTTACAACCACAGTGAAGGTGTTAAAATAGATTTTTCAGCAGCAACAATTATGGGGTCAAATTTTGAGCCGAAGAAGCAAAATTAAACGAGTCAAAATGTAAATGAATAAGACCACAGCTTTGATCAGAGACGACTGTGTATCTTGTACACTTTGAGGACTTTTCACTTACATTTCGTGGTTAAAGAACTTCATAGAGGGAGCAGCAGTGTCACTTGGGGTACAAGCGGATAGACCTCACGTATGTTTTCACACGCTTGAACTTAACACAGGAAGTGTTTCCGTGGGACTTGACAAGAGGATGCAAAGGTACTCTGGCATTCCGAGTGCTTCCGTGAGTCGCTTGTAGAAAAATTAACTTGATCGCGGACAACACCTACGACAGACAAGGATCTAGAAATGTTTAAGTCTTTAAAACCCAGGGGCTTTAGAAGTCGACTATATACTACAAGAATTGGAACAAACTTATCTTAGAAAGTTATTTTTGTAACATCAAACGAAGAACGAATTAACCAGCGTTGGAACACATGGAATTTGCCAAAATATCAGAAATATTGTCTCAGACATATCATTACATTGATACAATCCCATAAAGAACTCTCCTTCCTCCCTTGCACACAAATTACACCTATTTACCATTCGATTTGCAAATTCATTGACAGCATAAACACTCGAGTATGAGTTGTAAAAACCCCAAGGGAATTTTGAGAACTCTTCTCTGACGTCCTAATAAAAACTTAAGCTTTGTAGCAAAATGGCGCCATATGTTCCTTCGTATGAGATGAAACGTGTTATTTTACACACAGATAACATAATTATTTGTTCAATCTTTACTTGATTCACAGCTTTTCCTTGATTTTTTACAATTGCATAGATTTGATCCATCTTACAAATAAAACATACTCAGTAACAGTATGATACATTAAACACAACACGAAAATATTTGAGCAAGCAAAGCACTGAATAGCAGAAGCTAAAATTACAGTAGCATCTCAGCATGTACTTCTGATGAGATACTTTACTGAAACGATTAGAAAATCATGCAAGTACAATGCTTCTTTAAAGGATGCAGATGACCTTTAAAGCAGAATTGTGAACTACTTCCTTCAGAGAGCAGCAATTTCAGAGTTAAATCAAGGAAGAGAGAGCACGGATTTAGCTGATCGTGCATCAAGGCTAAAGCATCGCGTACGCTACGGGGATGTCGTCAGAGACGTCACTGCAGCATCAAGCCCAGGTCGCCGAGTACACAAATGTGTGAGTGTGCACACATTCCAATCTAGAAAAATGCATTTCTTGATATTGTTCGCGCTTAATATTTCTTCCAATACCGGTGAGAAGTAACTATATGCAGAATGTTGCTCAAAATCTGAATGTCTTTGACTAAAAATAATTTTAAAATCAGGCGACCACGGTTTGAAATTGTGCCACTCACGATCGAGAAAGTGATCACATGTTCAGATACATAAGCCCTGGAACAGTCTAAAATCTTAAAACTATGAGTATTTCGCTTAAATAACAAACGTCTAATCTCATTTAGATAACTTCTACTTGAACTCGTGCAAAGAAAAGAATGAGCGGCATCTGGTCACCACCTTTCTTCTCACCATTCCAGCTCCTATGACGTATGTACAGTTACAGCCTACGGGTTAACGGGTTCAGACCGATATAATGCTAACATCAAGCAATTAAAGAAATGAGACACGACTGCACACATAGCTCTTCCATTTGTAGCATCGGCTTAGCAATTGGTCAATGAGGTCGAAGGCAAAATAGAATGAATATTATATTTCACAAAATAAACCCCCGATTTTCTTCTTTTTTTTGAAGTATTTCTTGAAAGCCGCCTCAAGAAAGGGTACATAATTTTTTCAAATTTTTGAAGATCATTGACATGACACATAAAGGTAAGAATGTAAATTTAAAAAAAAAGTGTTCCCAGATTGACTCAAAATCATGTTCAGAATTGCCTCGATGCTGAATAGAAATATGCGATGTAACAAAAAAAACGTTGAATAAGCTATTTCAAAATCAATTCTCCGCTGATAAAATAAATACCTAGATTGAGAGTATAAAGTAAACCCCTTCGTGCCTTTCAATTTTCCCTGTCAAGACTTATTTAGGCAAAACAACTAAACTGCAAAAGGTGGAAGATGAAATGCATGGAAACTCTGAGGTGTACTCCTTAATTAATTTATAGTTACTCCTAACCTCCTGAACATGTATGCAAAGCGTTCGTTTTTGTGCAAAACCTCAAACCCACTCCGCCATCACGTGTGGCGACAAAGCGCAAAATTGGAGAACCTGACGTTCCCCTGTTGGCCAAAAGAAACTAATTCATGTTGCTAGCATCGCTGAGTTCGGATGGGAGGACAGTAGTTCAACGGTAACTTTTCTGTACGCGCGACGTTCCCTCCGAGCAAGTTCACAAATGGTAAGCCATTTCACAGTACTAAACTGGTGTTAACGTCGCTATCAGTCAAGTCAAGTATCATACTAGTTGAATAACTGTGGCTGGTTTCTATCCGTTCAAGTTCAGGCTAGAATAATATACAGAACTGAAGGATCGAGAGTAAACTTATGTATTACGTGTGTTCTCAATTGCTTCTACCGTTCTACCGACTTGATTAGTGAGAGTGACATGATAAATTTTTTTATTTAACTCCAACATTATTTCACTGTTTTTATTCTATTTCAGTACAACTGCGAAGCACTCTATAGATACTCGGATAATACTTTTTGGTACACTTAAAACTTATGTATAAGCTAGAAGCAACTTAGTCAGACACGTACTCGTATTCACAAACCGGAAGCAAATCCACAATTATCTTTGACAGCACTGCTTTCGCTATTCATCAAGCCCCCCACATCGAATACAATGTGCTTGTCCACAACAATGAATGATTCTTGTAGCTGGTTAGCTCATAAAATTCTTATGTGTTATATCTTTGCAACACCAATCAGATGAGCAAACGAACGGCGAAGTTGGGGTGAACTGGAGCGCACTTCATGGATTTGTGAAAACAAAATAAATAATTAAGCTCATTAAGCTTCACATTCCAGGAAGAAAATACGATAAATTTTATGTGCAGAAAATGAGTTTAGTTATAGGTAGGCATGAAGGGGGGGAAAATACAATAAACTTGCGTAAGAAAAACTAGCAAGCGAGGACGACTATTTTGAAGCAAAAATTCAAAACGAAATACTGTACAACCAATACTTTCTACGGAATTTACAAATTCTACCACTTCATACTCGAGATATTTTGAGTTTCTCTCTTGAGAGGGTTCACAGAATATTATTTGGATTCCTCTTCAGGTTATCTTAGAACTTACTAGAAGGATAAAATTATTTTATTCCTCAGAAACCCTTTGAACATTCGAGCAATTCAGCTGGGAGTAGTCGGCGTGCACACAACGCGGAGAGCGCAGCAGGTAGTCGACTAGCGTAGCCGAACCTCAAGGGGAGGGGAGAATACAGGGGGGAGTACGAGGAGAAAAGAGGGGAGGAAGGGAGGAGAAACAATGCAGCTGCTTCTAGATGGCTCTCGTCACAATTCGCATATTGATCTAATAAGTAACTACCTTTCAAGTTATAAATTCAACGTTTAAAAATATAATATAAAATTTCGATTGAAGAGTCGCGTATTGTTCAGCGAAGTGTCTTAACGTGAGATAACGCTGATAGTAAATTGAGACTATCGGCTAGTTTAGCAGGAATGAAAGGGTTCGCTCTGCCTGCTATCAAAAGAGCGAGCGCTTCCAAAACAAGTCAAGAACTTGACAAGAAACTTGCAAGACGAGCATGTGTACCACCGGGAAAGCAGAGCGCGTGAGAGAGGTAACTTGTGAGCTTCAGCGATCAGCTGTTGCAGAGCCCACTCGCGCCTGAGCCGCCATTACTGCTTGCCAAGCGATCGCAGCGACACCTGGAGCCAGAACCTTCGCGGAGAAACGTTTCCAGTTAATTCCTTAAAACTTACTTGTGTTCGCGAGCGATACTCTTACTCAGCGCAGTAGCATAGTCTTGAAAAGTGTACATATCGTTGCATAGCATTTTTTCATCAACGGTACGAAAATGATCAAAATATTACGATCAAATAAACCCTAGGCGGTGTGATTGAGTTCTCTTCAAGAGAGAGTTGCCGAAAGCAAGCGGAAGGTCGACAATAGGAGCAAGCCGTACGCACACACCACTCACGATGACGGTTCTCGGGTAACTGGCGGTCAAAAGGGCCCGTTGTGAATATCGCGTTCAGATAGCAACTTCGTCATGAACAAACATTGCATATCTGAGTCTAAGTATATCTCATTTGAGACAGGCGCATTAAATGATAAAAAAATGAGCACATTATACCCCATACTTTCTTGTCATCAACGGTCAAGGAAATGATCAACTAAAAACACAATTTTTATCGTGCACGCACAAGATCCTGACGTAGCTTCGGAAGAAGACTGCAACTTCAAGCAGAGGATTTGACAGGCAGCAAGAGACCTTAACGCTTACAAATCACATAATTTGAAAGGTAAGACACAAGGGAACACGATAAAATTTCCAAATTCAACAGCACATAAACTGAACAGATTAATTCGCCCTCGGAACTTGTACAATACGAATCAGATTACAATTATGGCGCTGAAAGATGTGTGTGTTATAAAGCCTGAAATTGCTAGATGAAAACTCAGTTCTACATTTCAGCACAATTTGATAGCAATTAGGCATATTAGAGAAAAATTTGATGGCGACTGAAACGAGGTTACATTATCTAACTTAAAATTTAATAGAAACTTTAGATACGAGTTGAAATGAATTACTCCAACAGCTCCGTAGCCACGATGACCGCTGTTGGAACCATGACTTAATGCAAATTGAAGGAGAAAGTAGTAGGTGTTGAAAAAACAGGACAGCATTGAACCGCAACAAAGTTGGTCCGTAACAAAACAAAAACCTATGTTATTTTAACAAAATGAAAGCCTACCTAACCATTAGCTCGGGCCCTCAAATTGTCCCCCTGGGAGCGCTAATTTCCATAGATACAGATTAGATTAGATTATTAGTTAGTTTAAGCCTCCCTATCCGCAACAAAGGCGATCCAAAGAGAGGAAGGAAGAAGCCACCATTTAGTATGGAGTTAAGGGAACGCGGAATCCATGCAGAAAGGGCATAGAAACAGTAAAATAAGAAAGAAGTTCATGAAACAAGATCAAAGTTGAAGAAGAAAGTAGTAGGTGTTGAAAAAACAGGACAGCAGTGAACCGAAAAGAAGTTGGTCCGTAACAAAACAAAAACCTATGTTATTTTAACAAAAAGAAAGCCTACCTAACCTTTAGCTCGGGCCCTCACATTGTCCCCCTGGGAGCGCTAATTCCCATAGATACAATAATTGTATCCCCCTGAGGGGTTCCATAGATACTATAGCTGTATCCCCCTGAGGGGTAAGAGGTTTTTAATGAAGTCGCTCATATCACGGATCAATTTTTCAGCACAACATTATCTTTTATAAACTAGGTCAATATTTATGAAATGGTAGTGTATCTTTGCATTCAAATCTAGCAGTCGAATGAGGAACTTGCATGTGAGGGGGAAGCAAATTAAAATTTCGAAGACCACTGTGCAATAAGATATGGCTAACTTGCACAAAGTCATGGTTCCAACAGCGGTCATCGTGGCAACTGAGCTGTTGGAGTAATTCATTTCTGCGCCGCTAGAACTCTCAATATACGACCCCCAAAGGCGTTCCGAACGACTAGGTGAGGAGCAAAATGAAAGCGCAATTGAAACGAATACAATGTATTAGGCACTCACCGGAATAAATCCTCAGCAAACCATCTACGTAAAATTCTCTTCATGGAATCAATGAAAGCATATTTTGAATTATATGATAAATGCTTTCACAGCCAAAAAAGGTAGTCGAAAGTTATTTTTTATTTATCTCGGGTTATCAATTTTCGGAGAAAAAATGAGAAACAAAACTCCAAAATAAAATGAACAGAAATGTCAGGAATTACAATTGTCAACTGTGATAATCTCAACTGGACATAACAGCTAAACAGCCGAGATATGGATGGGGTTCGAATTATTAATCCATTTGGTTATAAACTAAAAATGTAAAATATACAATATTTTCAAACTCCACTAATAAATTGCTAGATAGCCAATGTGGGTGGACGAGGCAACTCCTTGAACCTCACGCTGTGACAGATCAGAAGGAAACATACAACATATGAACGCGAAATAAGGTACCGCATTCAGGCTATATTTTTTTTTAAAGAAGACCCTCCTGAATTCTAAGCAAGAGGCTGCGGTAGAATCAATGCAGCCATAGCTGAAGAATAGGTCAATGAATCAATAGGACCTCGGACACTACCAGTTCTCTTTCATCCAACCCCTAATGCTGGAAGTCTTCGCGACAGCAGATTATTTCAATAAATACCTCCCTCGTTCAGCCATATTTTAGCGTGACTTCAAGAATAAAAGACCGTAAAATATATATTCATTCCTAAAGAGCAATGCACTCTTGTACTTCATCAACACCAAGGGAAGGTCAACTGCCGATCTGAATCATTGCTCAAAGAATAATATTTTCTTGTTTGGTGGAGCGACGTCACAGCTTCGGTCTACGCTATATGAGATTACACCAAATCATAGCAATACAAGGTGACATTCTCTTAAGCCGAATGAGTTCAAGAAACTGCTCACATGCATATTCTTACCGAAAACCAACACAGTACTAGCTTAAAGATTATTTTAATGTTGATACCAATCATGTCAAAGGGACGATATTACAGAATATAGTATTAGTTCATCGAAGACACCAGCCCTCAAGGTCTATACTTTCGTCCTCTAAGAGGAGATAAGATTAGATTAGATTGATTATTAGTTAGTTTAAGCAACCCTATCCTCAACAAATGAGATCCAAAGAGAGGAAGGAAGAAGGCATCATTTAGTTTGGAATTAAGGGAACGTGGAATCTATGCAGAAAGGGCATAGAAACAGGAAGTTGAGAAAAAAGTTCATGAAACAAGATCAAAGTTGAAGAAGAAAGTAGTAGGTGCTGAAAAAACAGGACAGCAGTGAACCGAAAAACAATGATCCGTAACAAAATAAAACCTATTCTATTTGAAAAAAAGGAAGCTTACCTAACGTTTAGCTCGGGCCCTCACATAGTCCCCCTGAGAGCGCTAATTCCCATAGATACAATAGTTGTATCCCCCTGAGGGGGTACCTCTTAGAGGAAAAGAAAGGATAAAAAGAAATAATCGAAACTCAAAAGCGACCCCCGAGTTGGAGAACTACAACCCCAGCAGAAGCACATTTCTTCTAACAGGTACTATCCCTAAATTATGCGGGAGACAATGTCTTTAAGTGTACCTATACTGGGGAATGTGTGTAATTTTGTTACATGTTCCTGCTGCACACCCCGAAAACAAGTACCAATCGTTTAGCGTAGTTAATTAATCAGCCAAGAAATTCGAAGTAAAATTAATATTTTTATCATCATTCTCATGATCGCAAGATCTAGCGATTTCAAGCAGATTTTTTAAAAATTCGAACAAAATAAAAAAATCGTTGTTTATCTCGAGTTCAGTGAGAGGGCTACAGGGAACGCTTGTGCCCAACAGAAAATATCGAATATTCATCATACATTAGCCAGATTATACCTCAAGCATTAAATGCAAAAAATTATTACAGAACACGGAACACAGCACTTAAATTTTGTTGATAAACAAACTGAGAAGTTGTGTGAAGCATGATGGTGCAATAACTCCAGAAAATCTCAAATTTTGACGCATTTAGTTTTTACTCGAGGAAGAGTGACGTTAATTGTCGTCCTTGTGTTGGAAGATCAATAGAAGAAGTGCAATATTTTATACATTACAGATTGCCGAGTTCGAGTCAATTTAAATGTTTTCAGGTCCGTTTTTAAACTGCGAATGGTTATGCATGCATGTTTGCGTTCACATACTTCAACGTTGAAATATATAGACGTAAAAATTCATAACATCCAGTACGGAGACTGAATGATCGGATAACGTCCAACTAATAGCATATGGCCAACTAGATGGTTATGACAAACAGATTTTCAGACCATGTGAACGATAATTTTAAAGCCGGAACAATCCTGATTACTATATAGGTATATCAAAAAATCAAGCCGCAGCACTCGCGCTATATTAAAATGGCTAGAATTAAAAATTAGCAAAATTAATGTAAATATCCCACGGTGTGTCTGCCGGAGCTGACAAACAGGATTAGTCCTTCTAAGGCTTACTCACTATAACATAAAATTGTCACAATATTATGTAAAACAAAATCATATTTCTGGTTCAGGATTCATCTACAACCTCACTTCAACAATTGGAATCACGTGTAGCTCAATGATATCAGTGGGAAATGTTACAATAAAGCATATAATAGAAAATGGAAAATAACAAAAATCAAACTGAACAAGATTTGGAAGCAAAGTATCCAAGGGCAGGGGTTCCCACCCTGGGGTGTTCGTCCCCCTCCCCCCTGTGGATGCGAGATAAGTCCAGGAAAATAATTAGATTTTGGCCATCTGTTGGCATCTTCACTTCAGGGGGTGCGAGGTTGGAATGAAATTATGCTAGAACCTAACAGAACAGGAAGATCGAATATATGCTTTCATGTTGAACGTGCATTTTCAATTGGGGACAATAAGTGGCAAATTTCTACTTTCATCACAAATCCCATCGAAAGGGAATTTCACGAGTTCATGGAAAGTGTAGCTTATCAGACTAGGAGATGAGTTCACGTAACTCGATTGTTCCGCTTTGATGAGACTCGGTCGATGTGAGTTGCAAACATCCTACTAAACCGATACGAGTCAGTTCAATTCCACAGGAATACGAACACGCGGCGCAGAAGTGGCATGAATATAATAGAAGTAATAGAGAACCGATAGACACAATTTTACTAAAAAATAACAAGTAAGCAGAGTGGGTTGACATGAATGGCGAATTCTAGCACTTCATAGGTTGGACGAGCGCATGCTTTTTCATCATTTGCTTGAAATAATATGTAGCTACATTTTTCTTCTTAAGCCATTAAAAAAACATCTTTAACTGTTCGCCCTGTCACATTGAGAAAAGAAAAAGAAGCATCTAACAAATTTCGAAAAAAACTTATACATTGACATCAACTCGCATGTTTAATTCAAGTACTTACTTAAAAACGTTTATATAAAACTAACATAAAATTTGAAGTTTGCTTCATCAAAAAATAAAACTTAAAATCTTGAATAGTTTACTCAATCGAGAGATCAGATTCTGAAACCAAGCGAGCTTAGTTAGCATTCTTTTAACATGTTTTTCAAGTACTGGTGACGCAGTACGAAGACAACTCGAATGAAGAACTCCATTTTGGGCAAATGATATTCGAAAAATGCTGCCTCAAGAGAGACTATATTACGCACACAGAACAAAAACGGTAACAATTAGAGGTCGTCAACTAACGTCATAAGTTTTTAAAACAGGAAAAATAATTCATTCGTGCTATCGTTGCTACCAAGGTGAAACGTGCGAAGGTTACCTACCGTCCGTGAGTAACACGACTTTACGCAGCCAGAAAAAAGGAGCGAAGAACAACGTTCAGCAATTATACATTGAGAATAAACATATAAAATGGACTCGATGAATTTGTGACACACGACGTAAACATACTGAAACAAATCAGCCGACTTCGGATGAAAAATTGATCGAAAGCAAAATAATGACCACACAATACACACATTCACCATGTCGAGTAAAATAATTAACATGACTTTCTGTGACTGACCAAGACTTTTGGTCAGGCACTTTGAAAAACGGGAAATAGTAATAAATTCGCTTAGATCCAGAAATGAAAGCTGAATTTCGAGGAGATAGGATTATTACGCACAAAACGTCCTCGCACTTGGCGCATAGAAAACAGCAAGACTGAAAGAAGTTTAGAGAACAAGATAAAAGTTAAAAAAGAGGTTCCGAAATTTAGGACACCAATGAACCGAGAAAAGATGGTCCGTGGAAAAACAGAAAAGCATCTTCTATCATATTTTAACACAGAAGGCCTACCAAATATTCACCTAGGCTGCACTAATTCACAACAATGCTTTAAGTTGAATCACCTTGAGGAGAAATTTCTATAACATTTTAAAACTAAATTCATTCGTAACCAAAACAGAAAATATCTAACTCTCGACATTTCATCCAAATCAAATTTATTGAAGCAAAAGTTCACTACCTTTCATTCTTTTTCTCTCATTTAGGCCATATGGTAAGGCATCCACAACTAAATACGCCGTAAAGCTAGTAGCAATAATGCATTCACGTTAACTTCATTTTCTTTCGGAGAGCACTGAATACCACTAAAATTATCTTATTTGTAATGCTTACCGAAAAACATTTTTAGCATTTATTTCGAAGGAAACGCTTTCACCAGGTAAATTAGATTAAATTAGATTATTAGTTAGTTTAAGCCTCCCTATCCGCTACAAAGGCGATCCAAAGAGAGGAAGGAGGAAGGCACCATTTAGTATGGAGTTTAGGGAACGTGGAATCTACGCAGAAAGGGCATAGAAACAGTAAGATGAGAAAGAAGTTTATGAAACAAGATCAAAGTTCAAGAAGAAAGTAGTAGGTGTTGAAAAAACAGGACAGCAGTGAACCGAAAAAAGATGGTCCGTAACAGAACAAAAACCTATGTTATTTCAACAAAAAGGAAGCCTACCTAACCCTTAGCTCGGGCCCTCACTTAGTCCCCCTGGGAGCGCTAATTCCCATAGATACAATAGTTGTATCCCCCTGAGGGGTTCACCAGGTAAACGAAAATTATGTAGATGAAGAACAAACATGGATATACTAAACTAAAATTAATCTCCATAACGACACTTTTAAACTCTACGAATCAAGTACAGAGACAAGTGAACAGCCAGAACTATAATCAATATGAAAAAAGCAGGAACCCATATTCCAGCCAAAACCATCGCTGCCTCAATCTTTGACAGATGCTTTTGACCTCGGAACCCATGCTTTCAGTTATCACTTGAAACATATCTTTTATTTGAATCAATCAGACACTAGGTTAGATCCCAACTTGAATAAAAAATTTCCATGAATAGGAAGTCTTTACACATATCAAAAATAACAATGCGCTAGGACATTTGAAATGATCAAAACTGTGACTACTTACTAAAGAATAAATTCGTGGGAGCAAGTAATTCTACAGCGATAATTTTTCTCCTTCTCTTGAAAACAGAGCTAACATCAGCGCATTACAGCATTCCTTTGTTCTCGACAAAGCGCTGATCATTCTAAATCACTTGAGATATTCGTATTATTTATTAAGAAACGAGCCAACTTTCTCTATTCTCCAGTTCGATTCATAACTGCCAGCACGAAAGTCTGAAATACATACATGAATGTTATGCCCATTGAATTGCTTAAAATGAAATCAACGCATTCTAAGAAGAAGTAAACGAATTCTTTCCAAATTTTCAAATGTATTCACGGAACTCTAAATTATGATACTCCATTGCATGCACATTAGATCAAAATTTTTTTTTCAAAAACCTACCTATTAAAAAACGGAAATGTGACTTTCTAAGAAGCATTGGCGGGATCAAGAATATGGAGAATAAGTGCATTAAATTATCATACATCAATTGGGTAACATGTCGCACACGTGATCCCGGTGGGCATCAATGAAAAAACAACATATCATAAAACATGCTAAATTAGGTTTTTAAAAAACTGAAGTTGGGCACCTCCCGTTATTTGAGAAATTACCGTTTCTCGATGGGATTAACGCAGTTGGTCGCTCGTTCTCAATAAGGTTACGCTGGAGAATGAATTAATTAAAAAAAATCGATATGCCAGTTCTGACATCTAGGAACCTTCGGAACTAAAGTTGGAGTCAAACGATGACGTCAACCAGCGAGAAAAAATGAATTGGACTCTTGCGAACGCCACAGAGACGGAGCATAAAAGTAGTGAAGCGACCTTCACGCTCGGCAGCCAAGCACCAGCGCGCTCATCGATCGCTGCTCTGGCCGTGGAGAGGCACGAGTGCGTCTCGTGTGAACGCCAGCCCCCACTCACGCCACTATTGTCTGCTTACTTTGAAATACATGAAGTTCCGTCAAAACGCTCACGAAACACGTAAACTTACTTAAAAAACTCGTCAACTCATTCCGGCTGCAACGACGCCGCAGAGTTAGATTATTTGGTAACCAAAATGAAAAGGCCGCAATGGAATGAAGAAACCCATGCAGGGAGTTCCTTGGAGTTTTTGCTCAGCCTTCCGACATTTTTCGCTGTTATTCCCCACCCAAATATAAAATGGTCGGGGAATCAAGGTAGCGTCAAAATGTTATAGCCACAGAATTATATATGGATTGTTAAGGATATCACAATGCATTGGTTTCGCACTGTACTTACACTTCCAGCATAGTATATTTGTTAATTCGAGGCTCTGTTTCTATTGTAAAGACATCACATAGGAAAGAGAAAGGGATCATTTAGTATGGACTCAGGAAACCATAAAATCTACCCACAAGGTGTGTTCCCACACACCTTACTGCACAAATACAGTAAGTTGGTATGAAGAGGGGAAAAACGAAATTGCGAAGCAAGTATGAAAGTTGAAAGAAAAGGTGAGCTCGAAAGAAAGAAGTCTCGAACACTTATCTATAGCTCAAGAAAACCAGTGTTCCCCTGCAGGCGCCAGTCCCCACAGTATAAAACAGAAAATCCTAACTTACCTAAGCTTATCCTAAATCTCCTGAGGGTATTTCACGTTCAGCCTCCACCTTGTTTTAGATTTGGTGTATACATGAACAAACAAAAATTTAACAAGATTATAAGCTTAAAAGTTAGTTGGAGCCTTTTTAACCGCAACAAAGGTGTTCTCAAGAGAGTATGCACGAAAGCATATTTAGTATAGAATTAAAGAGACGTGGAATCTATGTAAAAAAAGGTGTGTCTACCACACCCCGCGCAAAGAAAAAAAGATTGAATGAAACACAAGAAAAAGGATAAAAGTCGAAGAAAAAAATAATAGCTGAAAAAAACGTAGAGAACCAAAAAAAGAGAAAGTGTAACAAAACAAAAACCCATTTTATTTTAACAAAAAGAAGGCGTGCGTAACTTTCCCTTCGGAGCCCTAAACGAGTAAAAGTTGAATAAATAATGAAAACTACAGAAAAACAATTCCGTACTAGAAGGAGAGATATTTTTATGGGAAACATGTTCACGTAATTCAAGTAGCAGTAGAAACCCGAGAGGAACAAATTAAATTTTAAAAATGATCAAGTTCTGAAGAAACACTGTGAAAAAACTGATGAAATGGCATTAGGGAAGTTCAATTATACACTAGGGATTAACCACACTGTGAGGAAGGACTGACTAGAAATCTTTTTGCAATATTTTCAACCAGCAAAGGAAGCAGTAAGACAGTCCAGTTGACTGTATGAGTTGCAACGCGACTTCTAACAAGTGGTGAAACGTCACCATGATACTATGAAAAGCTCTTCCATGTTTATTGCGTTACTCTCCGGAGTGGATGGGTGCTCATCTAAAGCGAAATTACCAAAATAAAAAAAATTCTGAACTACATGGCTCACATAATTGAAATCAGAATGGCCCTATTCCTAAAGTTGAAAAGACACTAATTTCAATAATTTTACACGCACCATTCAACAGCCTCAGTGAAGTGGTAAATAGATTATCTCAATTACGAAGCCAGAAGCATTGAGCCAATGCACAGATTCACCACACACGGAGCACAAACCCCAAAAAACTGGCTCTCGACCAACTTGAACTCTACGGGACGACTCCTACGAGTATCAAAATCATCTCTGGTCATTTCAGGGGTAATGAACATTCGTTGTGGCAATTAATTGTCAACACTTCCTGTACTTTCTGGTTACAGCAGGTTCCCTTTGATCAAGGTTTCGTACCGCTAAAATAATCAGCATCTTGTTTCCAAGAATTCATTGTTAAAAAATGAGGTTATTTCAGAGGAACTATACATTTTGAAGGAAGTGCTGACCACTTTTCATCATTAGGGATAACCCGTAACGTACCAAGAGCCACGTCTGCCTGTCCGTCAGTCATACGTAGAGAACTCAATAATATTAGGTTCGTAACACTAACACAGGTTAGGATAGGTTACGCTAGAATACGTTGGGTTAGGCTGTGATAAGACGAGTAAAAATAAATGATTATAGGGTTAGACTGTAAGTTAGTTGGAGCCTAACAAACCAGGTTTAAGTTATAGTAAAATCAGCTGGGAAGAATTGTGTGAGCTAAAAAAATCACCCGTGAATTTTTTGCAGGTATAAAAACCATACTTATGACAAGACCAACTGGCTAATTAAAAGTAAAAATCGACAAAAAATCCTGTCATGTATATGATTTTGTATTTGTGAAAAATGAAACATTAGCTCATGGAAGTAGACAGTATATGCATGTTAATACAATGTCTCTAAACACAACCGTTGCGCTAAGTGTGATACCACGAGTTGAGTTTTATTCGTATTATGAGGATTAGAACCAAGATCCCCTCCTTATTCACACAATGCAAACGTTACTATCCGATGCAGAATTTATCACCTATGGAAACGTTAATATATCGCACAGAGAAACGCTGTCTCAGATAATACCTACAGCATTACGCGTATAGTTTTCCTCTTTAAACCAACCTAGAATTTGGTTAACTCTCATACTCTATCAAACTGGGAATAGCCAACACAGTAATTATCAAGACGATTTTCGAACAAATTCATTGTGCTAACAGAAATATTTTCCGGGAGTTGGTTCCAGACTCTGACAATTTTAAATGGAAAGAAATTTAGGGCCGGGGCTAATATTTCTTACTAATTTCCGGCCGTTTTTCTGGTTCGGACATTTTCCTCACTACAATGTAGGCTTAACCGATTTATTGTACTTACAAACTTGACCCTCGATACACACCCATACAGAGGAAGGGTCCTCCACTACTTTTCGGCGTTCTTCCTAAAAAGAAAGCCCCGCAAACACATAACTCGGATAGCAGTACCTATAATACAGCTGCGCAACATTCTAAACATGTTATACTGCGACCACTGCGATTCGAAACATTACAACCCATGATTTCTGTATTAGCAAGAAATCGTACGAAAATATTCTTAGAGGTCAGAGAGAAAAAATGACAAATCTAATGATCTTAGGGAAACTTCTCTTAGCGTGGCAGTTGATCGATAAAAGCTACACGAGCTGTCAAACAAGAACCAAGCGGTTTATTTCAATAATTATACGAAACAGTTCTTCCCCACTTTTTCATTGGATAGTATGCAAACAGAAAATAAGCTGTACAGGGCTTATGAAAACTCTCGTTACTCTCGAATTTCGGGGTGGCTCTAATTGCCTCATTAAACCCTTCACTGTGGCAAACACATTAACGATCTCTTTAAAACACCTGTTGTTAAGGAATAAATATTATTTTCAACTTCAGATTGTAGATTATAGGTTTTAGGTTAGTTTAAGCCTCCCTAACCACTACAAAAAAGAGCGTCTCAAAGAGAGGAAGGAGGAAGGCACCATTTAGTATGGATATTAGGGAATGCGGAATCTATGCAGAAGGAGCATGGAAACAGTAAGTTGGGAAAGAAGTTCATGAAACAAGATAAAAGTTGAAAAGAAGAAAGTAGTAGGTGCTGAAAAACAGGACAGCAGTGAACCGAAAAAGGTGGTCCTTAACATTACAAAAACATTTTATTTCAACAAAAAGAAGGCCTACCTAACTCTCAGCTCGGGCCCTCACACATTTTATTTTCAACTTCAAAACACCTGTATTCGATAAAACTACTTTGCGGCAGACAACAACGGATACACGCAGTGTACATGATGCAGCACTTACTCCATGCAGGAACAGAGTTAACCGTAGTACCGTCCTTCTATTAATAAACTGTAACTTATTACAACATCAGAATAAATTTCGTTACAATGTTAAGCCCCGTACTCTGCATCCTGATTATTTCATGCGAACTTTCATTTCACCAAGAAAAAAAATACCCGAAAGAGCCCTTTGAACTCACAGCATGATGTCGATGTAGCGCTTCTTCATGGCGACCGCGAAGACCGGAGTGCACCGACCAGAAGTCATGCGTCCAGGAGTTCCCCGGCCAGGAGTGACGTACCCTGGAGTACTGGGAGTGCTCATGCCGTTGTACCCTTGGTGCGAGACGCATACGGACGGCGCTGCTCCGGCAGGGTTAATTATGATCGCGCCTGACCGTATCGGCACAGGGGAGGAGCAGCTGTAGCTGATGTGGTTTTGTGACACCCTGGGTGTCAGAGGGGGAGTTGGAGAGTAGTATAGAGGAGGCGTCGTCTGTTGAGGCTGAGGAGAGGATTGTTGGCCGTAAGGAGATTGCGGTGGAGTGGGTTGTGAGTAATACAGTGGCGGTGAAGTAGGTTTTTGGGAATACATGGACCATTTCACTCCCTGCTGAGGCAATTGTCTGGTGGGGGAGGTGTTGGGGGACTTATTTGAGTGTGAAAGGCATTGTTCGCTGGACGAAATGTTTCTATCGGTGGCCAGCTTCAGTATTGGTCTCGGGGAGCCATGGGCTGAAATCGACTGATCAACATCCATGATCATTCCTTTTTACTTAAAACACTAAAACCAGAACAACGACCACAAACAAATAAAGTTAAAAATACTGAGCCACGTCCACAGAAGAAAAAAGGTCACTTGACTGCTAACTTTATGGCTTTATTCCGGATCTGCACGGCAGTACTGATCAATATTTTCCTCGAGTCACATACACTTACGAGCACACGTGGCTTCACCAACACTAACACTTGTGCCACACCACACGTCTGTGAAGGCAAATGTGTATGATATGAACGAGGATAAGTTTTGAATAATGTTATTGAAGTCAAGTAATAGAAACTCACTTCCTGAAAATACAAACGAATAAATTTATGTGCAATAACTAATTTCATCAATAATTTATCACTAAATACAGCGATATTACAATTGGTGCGACGTTAAACATCCGTGGATAGAAAATGATGCAAAAAAGACACAACTAGAAATAGTACAAGTGAGATAATATTCTAATTTTCGTCATTCTGTTCACTTACTGTGAAAATGAAAATCTAATTATAAATATTATTTTAATTGCTTGACGATGATCCTCCTAGCAAAAAAAAAATTTGAAATATTTGTTTTTAATTACAACAAGTGGCAACCTGCAACGACTGAATAACGAAATGCGAAAGACTTCTGTAAGATAGAAGAAGAATTCGATGAAACCAGTGGGTACGTTGACCAAAGCATGGATTAATATTGTAAGTTATTTATCTCTCAATTCAATGTTGAAGATATCTCGGTCCCCGGATACCCTGAGATGTATTCTCAAGCCGAGTTCGAAAATTTTGTTCAATACCCAGACTGCTCCACGTATGGTGGAAGAAAGACTCTTTTAAACTACACTCTCCTGGGGGAATTTCATACCACAAATTTACATCCAAATAACATCAGCTAGAGGAGAACGTTCCTAACTCAAACAAAATACAGCTGGTAAATTACGCAATATTAAAAAAATAAGGTGAATGAATTGCGACCTCTTTTATTAGTCTACAAAAATAGTGGCTGATGTATTAAGGGAGCAGGAGGGTCAGACAAATCTTGCTTAATTGTTGGCAAAGATCATCCAAGAAACTGACAAGCAAAACCCTTATTCGAGTACGTGGTGATAACACACATGTTTTCCACCTAAATTTTGTTACATGATTTCACTTATTCTGCGAAGAATAATCATAACGAAATGAGTTAGCCTGATCAGCTCTCAAAAAATAGCAAGAATTCATGTACGACTAGTACGAAAATATTTATGTACAAACAAAGTTTTCTCTTCGGTGAGTTTCAGAGTTAGAAAGATTAGTTTAAGTTTATATGTTAGTATAAGCCTCCCTGACCGCTACAAAGGCATCGTTTAGTATCTACGCGCAAGGTGCATCCAAACAGTAAGTTAAGAACGAAGTTTATGAAACAAGATAAAAGTAAAAGAAGAAAGTTGAAGGCGTGAAAAACAGGACAGCAGGGACAAAAATAATACTGTCCCATTTCCACAAAAGGAGGCATATCTAACCTTTAACTCTGGACTCGTATCCCTTGAGAAGGGTGTTTGCGATAAAAATGTCTGAAGAAAGAATTCAATCGCAGAGCAAAAGCGATTCAGTTCATGGCAACCATGAGACATATATGTTGCCAAAAGTCGCATTGTAAATCACTAATCAAAATTTCACATCACTCAAATATTTCACTGGAAAATTTCCAAACAGACGAGCGCATCAGCTCAAAAATTTTCGCAGAACCGATTAAACGGAGAGCAGTAACTACGGTTTGCTCGAATCCTTTGCTTACAATCAAAGCAGAGTTAGAAATAAACCGAATAACATCAACATCCATAACCTCACATCAAGTGGCAGAGAACGTTCCTCGACTCAGAAAACTAGCACAAAAACAAATGGAGCTACAGGGCACGCTGCTGCAATTTCGAGGCGACCAGAACGACTGAATACACTGAAAGAGTCTCAAATGACAGTTGACAGAGCGATGAGTAAACAGCAGCCTCCTAGCCTTGCTAGATCACTATTTCAGGCTCGACATTGATGCGAGACGACCAAGGACATACAGAACGTAAATAAGTTGAGAAAATGGCGCACACCGATGGACTGAACTCAAAAACATCATAAGTGATCATCGTCGAAAGTATTCAGTATCAAAGGATTGATAACCGCAACGATCTCAGTTTCTTCATTCACATGTGATGAACTTATATGCTATAACCATGCCCCTATCATGTGCACTTATTATTGCCTGAGTATACAAGAAGGAAACGCATTTAAGTTTTTCAATATTAAAAAGCATCACGTAGAGAACCTTTGGATAGTAATTACATTATTCATAAAAACAACCTCGGTAACATCCAAATAAGGCAGAAATATTGGTTCTTCCCTGACAGTACTACTTTGTCGCAGGAGCAGCGATTAAATTAGATTATACGTTAGTTTGAGTCTCCCAACCACAACAAAAGCGTTCTAAAAAGAGGAAGGCATCATTTAGTGTGGACTTGTGGGAAGGCGGAATCTATCTACAGGGTACATAGAAACAGTAAGTTGAGAAAGACGTTCATGAAACAGGATACAAGGTAAAAGATGAAAACAAGAGGGTAGTGAACTGAAAAAACAGTCAGTAACAAAACAAAAAACCTCTTCTATTATGGATGCATTTTTGCCTTCTGTGAATATTGGATGTCCTTCCTGACTATAACAAAGTACTTTCACAGCTCACAAGAAATTCAACGATTATGAAAGAATCCCATTGCACAAGTATTATATTTCCAAATAAAGTTCAAAGTTTCTTACAGTGAAGCACATGTGGCCAACAAGCTGTTCTTACTTGACGCCGCTCCGACAACCATAACGAACGCAATACAAAGAAAGCAGCCCTTAAATCCTGTTTAGAGTGAACTCGCGCAAGCTTGCCTGGCTCTCCAATGAGACGCAGTGAGTTGTTACGCCAGGGATTACGGCACAGCATTGGCGAGGTCCCAGCAACTGCAACGCACGGGGGAGCGGCTTCGGAACATTAGCACACAATACCACGCGACAAGCCACAGTTACGTGGACGAGAGACCGATGAAGATCAAGGTTAACTATCTATGCGACACAAGACCCCAAATATTCAATAATAAAGTCCCCCCCCCCCCTCCCACATGTGAACCTAAACGTAAAATGTTCTTACGTGTAAACCTGAATGTAGAATATTCGCGAGTTGAACATTTTCATCATGATGTCCTTGAAAAACGAACTAGAATTTTTATGCTGTCGATGTGAGTTACTATGAAGCACTTGAACAATATAGAATTAGGAAAATTTCCCCAACGAAAGTAACGAGAAGTTTCAACAACTTTCATTGCACACACCTATACTCAACTCAACTCAGACCACAAATTTCTGAGTCATGGTGCGCACAAGGCAGGTAAACTCACGTGGTTATCATTAACGGCTTTGATTAAATGGCTTGAAACGATTTCTCATACATTTGCTTAGCCATCTAGGACACATTCCATGAAATTACGTGAGCGCAATGACTTCAGTCGTTGGCACTACATTTTCATTGCATTTCAAATATTTTCCACATTTCATGTTCATGAAAATTTTATCCAATAAAACCGTTAACATGCGCAGAGAGTTGTAAATACTGCATATAAATAACAATTTAGGTTGAATTACTGAACTCCCTCTGACTACGCTCGTCAGAAAACTACACAGAAAATTCAAAGCGCACGTGGCACTGATGTTCGAGGCCGACTTCGAAAACATCGACAAATACACAGAACTGAAGCACCCACCATAAGGCATATTCGTGCATGTATATGCGGGCCATGTGGTGTGGCAGGCTATCAAAACTGAGAGGACACAATGCACCAAACCACAAGAGCAACAAACGTCAAATGATTGCCTCCGAAGTGCGACGTTCTTCATATAGACTTCTCCCAATGAGAAGCATCCTTTGTGAATAGCAACTAGAATCTGATACTGAGCTAGAGTTGACGAGATCGATCCGGATTTGACCATTGAAATATCACTGCCAGCTTCAGACAAAAATTAATTGAGTGTGCCGTTCTACTTTTAAAAAGGCATCTGGTAATCGGTAATCAACCAGATGGTCTGGAACAAACTTTAAATTTAATGCATCAATTATACACGTGGCTTTAAAAAGTAGAGTAAGAGCGTCACCTCTGAAACTGATTTTGCTCAGTCATTGTTATGCAGAATATTTGTTAGACAACTCTTGTAACACGTATGCTAAGGATGACAATGTCACCTTCAAAGGTAAAGTAATTTACTTCAAAGCTGACAACACACCATCACAGGAACATTTCTTTAATGTAATAACGTGCGTAGTAGGGCTAGACCAAATCTTCTCATTAGAGCCAAGGCATTTCGTACGATCAGGAAGCAATTAACTTCCAGTTAAAGCAAGTACCTCATGTCCCTATATTCATGAATATTAGAATTAAAAGCTAAATTGGCCACCCGCACAACACACTAGAATGCGTCAACGCTAACGGAATATAAAAATACAAGCACTACATAAAAGAAATAAATAGTCATACGCTTAAGAGTACCAATTTCATTTTGGATGGCTATACCATCTCACTGTGCATTCGAGAGCAAGTCAATAGGACCCTGAACTCGCAATAAATTCAGTCATCAAATGAACACAAATAGACATAAATAACGAAGCATACCAAACATAATAGCTTTTACTCAATTCATGATGACTCCCGATGCACTGTATTCCCAAACCTTTCATGATTAGAATAATCAAAAGGGAAGATAAGCCCTCAGGACATGACGTCAGGCACACGACAAAATTTGCAGTTTCCCAGAAGATAAGAGATCGCCTACTGAGGAGGAACACAGGTTACCTTTATCGAATACATTATTAACGTGACCGGCACGCGCTATCTGGGGTACAAGAACAGGCGTATTTGACAAAATTAGTAATCGAGATCGTTGCAAGTGTGTGAGCGCACACGTTAGTTCTTCATTGCACGTAACGCACCTGTATAATAACCCACGTCAAAAAAATCTATGATAGAGTAACCAGGTCATCACACAAGAACTTAAAACCAGCGATCGTACTAAATGATAAATAAGAGACCGGTAGAGAATAAAAATAAAACACGCACTACGTGGTCACGAGAACATCCTAGAATGTTTTTATCGAATTCAACAGAATCCTCTCTGTTGGGTCACAATTCGCTAACATTAGTTTTAGTTGATCCCACAGTCCAAGCATCACGCAATAAGAAGTTGCTAGCATAAATTAGAACTTTAGAAAAAACTGTTTCTTCACCGTAAATGCAGTGAGAACCAGTCCTAACAAAACTCCAAGAGGCAATACGAAGCTGCAGCGACTACAGCTCAGATGACAACACAAGGACACGGGAAACCTAAAAGGACAATCCCTTATTCAAGGGATTGCAGCGCCACCCAACCATTTTCGTGAACAGTACATACACTGTTGAAGAATATGTACGCTAGCACCTAATTAGCTAACGCTAGACTATGTGTAATTATAAAATTTGTAACGTATTTCACAACTTGAATTACTAGTAATCTGCAGAAAACTGTGCGCCCAACACAAGTGCATGTCACCATGTGTTTACGTCAATGAACAATATAATAGAACCATGTGATCATGCAAGAAATTCGTTCAAAAGGCATTACAAGCTTTGACTAATAATCCTTGCTCAATCCGTAGGTAAGTTTTACACCTCTTTTTTTCTTTTCTATTATCATATTCAAATATTTGTAAAACCGAAGGTTTATGGGCGATGTTATTCACATCATAAAAATCTGTGCAATGTCAGGCAAGCAAGGATGACATTTCAACAGTATCTTCGAACATAAGAACTGTGAGGGGATCAGCCGACGACAACGGCCACACAGCGACCCAACGCGACAACTCGCACATGGTATCAAGAACAGTAATTATTAAAAAATAATCGAACGGAGACTTGCCCGAGTATCGTCGACCGCAAGGCGGTTGTTTCTATCGATAATGTAGTATTTCGTACGAAGTTACTCGCACATCTATGCCGACCTCAATTATTCGATGAATAAATACGTTCCGTGAGGAACTTCACAGCTGCTCCTGAAGCATAGACTAGCTACTTAGGAACAGCGGTACGCCAACCCTGGTTTCAAGACCGAAGGTTTAATTAAAATAATAATTATAACTTAGTTTCAGCCTCCCTTGCCACAACAACGTTCAAAGAGAGTAAGGATGAAGTCGCCATTTATTATGGAGTAGTGATGTACCGATGTATCGGTATCGGCAAGTATCGGTCATTTTACTGGTTTCGGTATCGGTATCGGCAAAATCCGGCCGATACTTTACCGATACTTTCCTATAATACGTATTTTATCATAAAAATTAAAGTCACAAATCATGAAAGGAAAAGTATAAGCAAATAAAGAGCCTATTCATACCTAGTAAATTAGTTCGCTAACTGTTGAAATTACAGCGTTTAATCAGGCCCGCTAACTGAATTTATAACTTTGAATTCCCGATGAGTCACGTACGGTCAGTGAGAGCAATGTTCCATGAATAGTTAAACGCACTAGCGACATAAAATTATTATACTTTTACAACTAAAACCTATTTAGTTGGACCCAATTTCCATTTCTCAAAGTATATGACAGGCTAACTAAAATCGTACTAATTAAATAAAGTTGAAGGTGCATTTTAAAGTTTTTGAAAATTCAATAAAGAAGTAACCGAAAATTCTATTTTAATCTAGCTTGTAAATCGTCAAATATTACGAAGCTAATAATTTTAATTTAATTTAGCATGTAAATTGCCGTACATCACGAATCTTGCATTTTTCTTCTATTTTAAGACGTTTGAAAAATTCACGAACAATCTTATAGTTGGTTGCGTGTTTGCGGATCTTTTCGGTTTCGGGGCCTATCAAATTTTAATGTTTTCTTTTCGCCAAAGTTGTATTTTGGTGTGAAAAACACGAAAATGAAAATCATTTTGTGGACAAATTATTCGTCAAGTGCTTCTAACCCAACCAAGGGTATAATTTCAAACGCCTCACTGTTAATCATAGTGAAAACTTGGTGGACCCTGCAACAGGTGCACACACTCAAATGATTGAGAGTGTATGGCATTGTCTAAAAATGAAAAAAAGGCAGGGAGGCACTCACCGACAAATGATAGATTCCTGTCTGTGTGAGTTTGCGTGGCAAAAACATACCGAAAAACGGCAGTTTTTTCATGAAATATTAATGGATATGAGCTTAATAAATTATTTCTCCACAAAATGGTTTTCATTTTCGCGTTGTTCACACCA
>JACJUY010001317.1:49261-111726 GCA_014220935.1 Platorchestia sp. MABIK | reverse complement strand
AAAAAGGAAGCCTACCTAACCCTTAGCTTGGGCCCTCACATTTTCCCCTGGGAGCGCTAATTCCTAAATGAATTGTAATTTTAGTTACTGAATAGTAAGGTGCAGAGGTTGTTACCGCACTCACTGTCGCAGCTTAGTAAAGCCTTAACTTGGCAAGGAACTGAACATGACTATTAACACGTTGACTGCGATGGCTTAAACTGAAGTTCAATTTGCCTCTCAAATTTATAAAAAGTTGAAAGTTTTTAGCAATTTTTTATATATCAAACATTAACTGCTAAATATCAAACATTAACTGGGTCCAGAAAATACCATAACTTTAAAAGATAGTTAAACTTTTCCAAACGACTTATCGATGGGTTGTAAGGAAGAACTTAGCAGCAGGAAGAACTTAGGCACGACCTATCGATGGGTTGTATCGCAAGCAACATGTTATAATAGTGGCCCAATAAGAAATCAAAAGAACTAAACTACTTTTATAGATTCAGAAGACAGATGGACATCAAATCCTGACGAACTTTCCAACGTACGCAGATCAAATACTTTCATTTTTCGCTTGCAAAGGACGTTGAGTCCAAGTCTTTGAAAGTTTTTTAATGTAAACGCAAACGCATAATTCTACATTCATTTTTGAGCCACTGTACGGCAAAGATACATAAACAAGTGTCATAAAATTTAAATTTTAGACACACACAAACACGGCCGCATACTAACTCAACTGAAAATTTGTTTCTTTTACTGTAACCAAAAAAATGACCTACATCAAAGCAAGCATTCTTCTCTGATTTGGATTCCTACAAGGCGCACTCAGAGCACCCAGATATGCTCCGAAAGGGACGCAGGAATTCTACTTATCCCATACGAGCGCCAGATCCCTGCGTTCGTGAGACAAGCTCTATTCAACATACTTTACCAAAAGCAGCTATGATGCAATAGTTTCTTTATCAGTTATTGACGGAAGTTTCATATTAAACACAATCATTTCAACAGTGAGAAATTGTAATATTTTCTCAAATTTCATAGTGTCAAAAGGTTAATAACAGAGAACTCTACACTTACTCATCGTTTTGGTCCCTCATCAAACTCATAAAGACATCAGAGTGTAACGAACGTTTATCGTTTTATATCAAATCTTGAAAGACTAAACGAGAACTCATGCAACCTGGGAATTCACGGTGTCAGATTTGGCGCCGGTCGATCACGATGGAGATTTTAATTGGGTTCAGGTGCGTGGTCTCGTAACGCAAGGCCCAGATATGAGAAATAGAAGAACTTTTAGACTAGAATAGAAGAAAAATAAACCCATGGTCAAACAGTGACCCTAAAAACACAGCGCATGCCTCTTAGCTTTGAACTCTCTGAAGTATGTATGCCTAGACACGTACGTGGGGAAAGAAACCGCAAGCAAAATCTCAGATCGCGAAATGTACCTACAGCAAGTGTCAGATAGGCTATTAAGGCATTCACGAGGCACGCGTGATTGGTGTCAGGGCTGTCTTCTTAAACTTGTACCACACAAATTGTTCAACGAGCGACAGTCACTAAGTATCCGTGACCTAAAACCTAAACTAATGACAGGTTAAACGTCTCAGCAAGGCCAACGTACACACAAAAGCGACACACAAAAATAGTCTTAATTTGAATCACATCATTCGATGTCGTCAGGAGAACAACGTACTTCAAAACAATTTCAAACGATACAAGAAGTATGCTACCTCCTCATTGAAGAGTACTGCCTCAAAGTAAGACCTGTTAATTAAGCACATCACATGGTCATGGTTTAGGATATAAAATGAATGAAACCATCAAAAAGTCCTGAATTTAAGCAAATTTTAAACCCAACTGAGCCAAATTTTGAGCCATGGTAAATTTATCTTAAAACGTGAAAACAATTGCTATGAAACAGGTGCACTTAGATGTAAGATATCTTTTACTGTTGAGTGAATGAGGGATCAAAAGAGACCATAACATCGTGAACGAAAAACTTTACGAGCGGAGGCACCAGCAAGACGACACAGTGCTATAATACACCACATGTATTTATTAAAGTTATTAAATTTTAGGGACAGTGCCATTACAGGAAACACAATTCTTTGAATGCACGTACACAAACGAGGGGTTTTTAATTTAGATCACTCATTGACTTTCATTCGCAAGAACAAAATGAAACAACGAATACATCATCAATGGTGTAAAATTTCATTTTTCTATATCAAATTAAATTACTCGAGTACACACTAGCTGTTTGAAGGATCCATTCCACCAAGCAATATTTCTAGCGTCACTTATTGCATGACAAATGACTGAAGAGAACGTAACGAAATGCTGTAATCAAGATCCGTCTACCAAACGTATACAAATGATACTCCACATTCAAAAAAGTGCACGATAAGCTATTAGGTTCACACAGATTTATCCGTTCATTCTTCACGGATGTCTAACAAACGATGAAGGTCAAAAGGTTATAGCCAAGATAGAAGGTCCTGAAGTGCTACTGGGCAGCAATAACCTAGTGATTTCTACACTCCGGTAGTACAAAGACCAACTGAGGTTATCACCCGTTGTAGTAAGATATCAGAACTCCAATCACTCAACTAAGGTTATCACACACTTACTCCAGATAGGCATACCTGCATTATCACAAACAAATTGCAAAGTAATGTCAGTTTGCTCATCTAACTCAAGTTACACATTGACATCGTTAAAATTCTCACAGCTCCACAAACCACTGCAGTGAACTGTGCGTAAGGAAATAAATTAAGATTAGATTATATTATTCTATCCGCAACAAAGGCGATCCAAAGAGAGGAAGGAAAAAGACACCATTTAGAATGGAGTTAAGGAAACGCGGAATCTATGCAGAAAGGGCATAGAAACGGTAAGATGAGAAAGAAGTTCATGAAACAAGATCAGAGTTGAAGGAGAAAGTAGTAGGTGCTGAAGAAAAAATAACAGCAGTGAACCGAAAAAAGATGATTCTTAACATAACAAAAGCATTTTATTGCAACAAAAAGAAGGCCATCCTAACTCTCAGCTCGGGCCCTTACATTGTCCCCCTGGGAGTGCTAATTCCCATAGATACAATATTTGTATCCCCCTGAGGGGAAGGAAATAAATTTATCAGAGCAGAACATTACGAAACCTGCACATGGCAATCTAGGAAAATATGTAACCAAAATTCATACAAAAATAATCTCATGTTTCACACCAAATTCAAGCGCAACATAACCAAAATATTACATCACCAGAGATCCACAATTCAGAGACCATTACACGGAAAATTCAGCAATATTCGCATTAGCCACAAACAACAGTCCTATATGAACATTTCAATTGGTTACGCCAAGTCATAACCTTTGCTCACAGGCTGGGATGAAAGCTATTGCACATTAGCCCTTGAAATTGCTAACATCACGCGACTATTGCAGGCAATTACACAGGGACAAGAGTGAAGCATGGTGGCAATTGAGCACTGCTAGGAAGGAAGCTCCACTGCCCGTCCGATGGCGCGGATGCGCCGCAAGCAGCAGCGCCACGGCAACACACTGCGCAGAAGCAGTCACAGAGGAAGCAGGCGGCAACCACCTGACAGCATGGACGCTGCTGCTTGTGATTGTGCGCGCCAATAACAAGCAATACATCCAGGAACTCAACACCACTAAACACTAGAGTAGCAGAACACAATGACATTGGTCAAAACGAACAATTTTACGATGGATTTGATGTTTGTTACAAACAATTAACAACACCAACACACGCCAGATGAACGTTTCAGCTTCGATCTAAACACTTAAATTGCTAAATACCACTCACTCGAACCTAGAACACCGTCCAAACGCTTGTAAAACACTTTTTAAGTACAAATTTCTAGTATAATGGAAGTAAAATGAAGCACCGATTTGGGAAGCACAGGGGCTGTTCACCGCGACCACGGGTACGGCAGACTGGAAGAGCACGCGGCCCAACACACTCCGATGCGCGTTTAAAAGGAACCGAGAGCGGCCAGGGCTGAGTTCACAGAAGCAAAGGGAGACGAGCATTGGCGCCACGCTAAAGCAGGGGTGTCTAGTACTGTGGTGGTGGTGCACTACACTCGGTGGTGCTGGCGGCGACTGGCGGTGTGTAGACGTGAGCCTGCTGTCCCCGCACCTCCACGCATCGGCCTCCACCTCCATTGGGACTTGCTTCAATTTCACCGTCATTTGACGACCGTATCAGCTCGCAACCTTGACTGACTGGGCATTCACACACACACACAGAGAGGAGCAACCAAGAAATAGTTATACAGTCCGCTAGGGATTGTTCACAGCGCAGGGCGACAATGGTATGGCGTTTCCCAACACGAGACGACTGCGCAGTTTTCAGGACGTTGCGGGCGAGCAGCGGCATTTGAAACTCAAGGCTTCCGCCAGGCAACAGTTATGCTCGTGTTATTTTTTGTTGTCCGGTATTGTATCCGCGCAAGGGACTAGAGAACCTCGGCTCAAGTCAACGTATGATACAGCGTAAATAATGCAAACAAAACGAATGTACTTAGTCAAAAACTCATCGGCGGTAAAAAAAATGAATCAACTTAGGTTAGGTTGACACACAAATGTCAAATTTGAGGGGAAAATCAATTTTTTAAATGTTTAGTACTTTTCCATTAATTCAAAATATGAGTCATATTCATCAATGACCTTCACTCAACGTTCCTTCACTTTACATAGACATCGCATCTGCAAAAAAATTGTCCTATTTTGCAGGCAGAAACCGTTCGATTGCTGTAATTATCTCTTCTCTATTTATGAATGTTTTCATTCATTGTTTCACAATCCCATTCAATTTACCAAGGCGATAGACTGAGTTTTGCTTTCGTCTTCATTTACTCTTAAAAAGTTCATTTCATGGACAAAATTTCCTGAATAAACTCTGAGCAGTCCTGGTGTCAACAGAGTATATTATCCGGTTGTCAAAGTAGTCATCAAGCAATGGGTAGCAATAATGAATTGTAGCACCGACTTGAATGAAAATACATTAAAAGTGAACACAAAAAATTCATTTTATTGATTGCTGATGAAGAAACTCATGAAGAGAGAATATATTTTTCCTAATTAAGGATTTCTATTTTTTCAACACTATACTCATTATTGGGTTTGTAATAAAAATAACAATATTACTGAGATGACTTTCAAATTATTTCTATTCCGTGACTATCACAACTTATTTCAAAATAATAATTTACAATAACATTATCCTCATCTTTTCATTTTTGAATAATTGCTCCTTATTGAAATTTTATTATTCTACCTCAACTTGTATAATCGCACAAATCTAGCTCAATAGAAATATAGTTGCATGAATTCAACAAATATTATTCAACTGACATCGTACCTTTGCACTCACAAGTTTTAGCGCCTGTTCGACGCAGCAAGGCAGGCCAGGCCGGCATCTCTCCTTCGAGAGAGATAGCCACACAAAATCCCATGGAAGGAGATGACAGATAAGTAAACACGCAGCAGACTCCGAATATAACGGTGCCTGACTCAGACGTAGGTAGCTATAGATACAAGTGAATTCCACTAATTTTTGCAACGTACACAGACCAGGATATGCACATTATCCCTCGGCATAGATTTGAGGAAATCTGTGGATGCCCGAGCACACCAAGGTCCCGACACCAACTCGACATATCTCGCACGCTGATCTCTCTCGAGCGATGAGATGCTGATAAAATGTAATTACAGTTTAACGAAAGCATTTTACGTACTCCGTTAATGGAAGTCAAAACCTACGTCAGAGGCAGTAGGCAACCAATAGTGACTAACACGAGTAACTTCGATTAGATTAAATGCTAGATTAGTAAGCCTCTTTAACCGCTAAAAAAAAAGCGTTCCAAATAGAGCAAAGAGGAAGGCACCATTAAGCATGGAGATAAGATAACGCGGAATCTATGCAGAAGGGACATAGAAACAGTAAGTTGAGTAAGAAGTTTATGAAACAAGATAAAAGTTGAAGAAGAAAGTAGTAGGTCTGAAAAACAGGACAGTAGTGAACCGAAAAAAGGTGGTCCTTAACATTACAAAAACATTTTATTTCAACAAAAAGAAGACCTACCTAACTCTCAGCTCGGGCCCTCACTCATTTTCCCCCTGAGAGTGCTAATTACCATACATACACAAGTTGTATCCCCCTGAGGGGAGTAAAACTTCGAGATAGGCTACACTTGAAGCCTACAATACCTTGGTTTGAAGCATCATCTCCAAAATTTATTTTCTCCAATTCAAACAAAAGGCAGTTTATCATTCAATCTATTTCACAAGTGCACGACAGATGCGGGAAGCATTTTGGCATTGCCTATACCAATGCACGCGAGTCAATGCTAACACTCATCAGAAGTATTAGTAAACAAAAGAATTAGCGTCGACAATCTTCCCGTCTTGTCACAGGGCACTATTTTTTATGTTTTCGATATCAGTAATGATTCGAATTATGCACCTACGCATTCGTTATTTACCCGCGGTCATCTTTTATACTTGCACGCCAAGATTCCGATCAGTGAGTGATCAATTAAAAGTTACATCAAATAGCATGAAAATTACTATTTAAAGTACTCTATTTCGAATACGCCACGAAAAGTGTTAGTGACGTCGCTCTAGATCAGTGGTATTCATTGCCTGGCTCTCGAAAAACTTATACATTAATTAATATATAATTTATACAAAACATGCTAACTAGCAGTAGCTGCTGCTCTCTCAATCAATGCGTTTAATCGAAGTGGCTTTCTTGCAAAAATTAGTGAATAACACTGCTCTAGATAATCATATGCGTCAGATGAACAACGGTAAGAAATACGAGTCCCTAATTTCTCCTCCTCGATTCACTAGCCGTCATTCAAACCCAGCCTTTATAACATTTTTAGCCTATCTGGTCGTAATACATACGCCTCACTCAGAGATTCTCGTGGACGGTTTTCTCATCACCAGCATATTTTGCCATGCGCATAAGCGAGTCAAATGAAAGGAAAGAAACTCCTTATGGTTTTGGAGGAATCACAAATTCTCGTTTTACTTACTGTAGTTGGTCTCTCATTGCCCAAACCTCGATGAGTTGCCAGCTCCTTCGTCATTCGAGTACTAAGAGAGCAAAAATGAAAAAATTTCCTCGAACTTTTATTAGCTTAGCTAGGTTGAACTAATTGTAATGCTGTTTGTAGACATGCACGGATTTGGCACAACAACACGGCATAGAGAAATCCTAAAGCTCAAACTAAATTAAAAACCGACAACAAAAAATAAGAAGAAACATTTCAAGTCCACTTGAAGAAAACCCTTTGAGATCTTGAATAGTTTTGTAACACCGGCTTAGCAACAGCTGAAGTTCGCCACACTTTTGAGGCACGCGATAAAATTTGATGCCAACCAGCGGGGCAGCCACACCACACTGATGCGGATCCACAGATACTGCTTCCCCAACGGGAGTGTTCTGCGAAATCACCAGGAAATCCTCGCTGATAATCACTAATAAAACATGCATTAACTGTTCTCACATCGTCGAGGACTTGTCGACAGATGCGATTTGCAGACTACAGCGGAAACGAGATAAGGCGGTAGTGTTCGGCCGCCTTCCTTAAACGACCAGCTCAATAGATTGAGTCAGATACCAGCCAGACTAATGAAGCACGCCAATATCCCGTCCACCTGATCCTCCAGTGTGTCTGTCATCAATCCTAATTGCGAATGAGAATGTCAACTCGGGTTACTGAACCTTCAAGGATGACATACGTATTTTAACTGTTTTTATTTTCTAAATTCAACAAAATGGTTGATTTTCATTTGAACGTTTTAGTGCATGGCAAAAATTTAACGATCCTATTGCCCCAAGTAAGGTTTCCTCAAAATAGGCATGGTAAAAATATTTCAAAACTGCAGTCAGTTCTTTAAAGGAATGAAAGGTCAAGAACATAGTACACAGGAAAAATATGTCGTACACACTTTAAACGAAGGCGGATACACAATACTTCGGAGTACCATGTATGATTGCCGGAAGAGTTTCGAGTTGAACAAATAAAATAAAACAAATTCGTATATTCACAATGAAAATATTGTAAATATTATTGTGCATAGCCACGGATACACATGAAGGATACAGAACAGTATTAAAACATTTTCTACATTATAAATCTGATTTTATATGATATGGTGGCTCAGAATCTGATTAGGCCATCAAAAATAATTATTTGAAGTGCTATTTTAGTTTCCAGCTCCTCGTCAACAAGAGGAGGACTAGGAAGAACAGCGAAACCCCATTTCATTCAATACATGAGACAACCACACTACGTAATACCTTAGGGCACGCTCACTCTTTTGGTATTCTATTTTCCCAGTGTTAAGCAATTTGGACAACTTCTAAAATAATTCCATCTTGTAGAAGACGAGAGATCATAAAACTCGAAGAAGGAAGGTACAATTAACCAATTTAAAGTTTTAAGCTGTCTTCAAATAATAGTTTGGGTTCGTACATGGAGTATCAGAGTAACGCTGTCCTGCGACAAAACATCGCTTCGAGGGCACAGGCAGGTCATGAATGCGACCTATGCTTGGCCGATGACTATCCAGGGTTGGAAAAAATCCTGACTGAAAAAATAAAGCTCTCAGATTTTGCACGGATCTTTTATTTTTTCATTGCGTGATTTGGATCATCGTTTTTATTTTGAAGCTGTTTCTTTCATTTTTTGAAAACAGGACTGACTCTTGCAACAAAAGCAAGAAAATAAAAATTCTAATAAGAGGACCAATGCATTGAAATCTACCCAGTATTTAAAAGTATTTCACGTTAAGAGAACTTTCAGTCAATTAGATTAGATGTTAGTTTAATCCTCCCTAACCGCAACAAAGACGTGCCAAAAAAAAGAAAGGACGGAGGAAAGCACCATTTAGTGTGTGGACTTAAGGGAAGGCGGAATCTCTACCGAAGGTGCATAGAAACAGTGTGTTGAAGTTCATGAAACAAGATAAAAGTCGAAGAACAAAGTAGTAGATGCTGAAAACAGAACAGCAGTGAACAGAAAAAAAATGATCCTTAACATAACAAGAAACATTTTATTTCATCAAAAAAAGAAGGCCTACCAAACTCAGCTCGTTACCTCACATTTTCCCCTCTGGGAATATTAATTTCCATAGATACATTAGTTGTACCTTCTTGGCGCGCGTTGTAATGATTAACGATCAAAATTACGAACACTAGAAAGCTTTTGAGATTCACATCGGTTCCTCACAGCAGGCAACTCAGTCGTCTGAAGAGTACTAGATCACCAATACAGAAGAAATGCTCCAACCAAACAATCGTTCTCGGACTTGAGAAAAAACGAACCAGAATTTCGTAGGGGGCAGTCTTGAGAGCTCAGAATTTTCTACTTGAACACGTAATCTTATCGAAAGTTGATGCAAACGAGGCGCTACTCTGTGCGCAAGTTCAATAAAAACACCGCTTGACTGCGCTGCAACCAATTAGCCTCCGAGCCAGATAAGAGCGAAGCTTGGCATACATGATACGCCGCGACAACGGCTCATAATATAAGGAAGCTAGACTGTCGGCCAACCATGTTTGTGTTATTAAACTGTCCTAAAGCTGATATGTGCAACGTTAGGACGTACAACGGGTACATTAAACGTTGCCGTACTGAAACACATACTCGGCAAATGCGACAAGTCATTGATCTAATGAAAAGGAGATGATAAGCTAGTGTAAATTGATTTTGACGGGTGTAATATTGAACACAAATTGAACGTAATTGTGACGTTTGCAAGTAATGCTACATTTCTGATTTAGAACATGGCTGTACAACGATTGAATGTCATCAAAAAATGCCAAAAACTGTGCAGACAAGCTCGGAATGAAAATGCCATGACACTACAGTAGAACTTTGACCAAAGAAATTCTCTTCATGTGTAAAACAGTTACTATTTATGAAGAAAATAGAAGTAAGTTAGAAACGCGACTAAAAATACAAACCTAGAATACACAATAAACTCAAAACAGCTTATAAGCTTCAACAAATGTTTTTACGAGATGGCGAGTTCTCAAAAAAAAAGTACAGCACAGAACTTCAAATGGCACAACATGACTTTCGCTGCACCAAGCATTAGATTAACACAAACGGGAAAGGGACAAAGCAAAGGAAATAGAGTAAAATGAAAATAGGATGCGGTGTACAACAAACAAGACTAACACAGCGTGAGTACAAAAATTCACCAATGCAACTTTTTCTTACATTGAATACAAGGTAGGCTACCAGTAAATGACGCTTACTCTGAGTTGTGAAATTTCCCCCTCCCGCAACTTGCAATCCGAAACATCTCCATTTATGCGCTTAAAATATGTGTATGCACTGGTACATTTCACGCTATTGTCATTATAGACAATTGTCCTCCATGACAATACAGACATTACTATTAACAGAATCATCAAAAATCACGCAACACTAATCTTAAAGGCAATCAAAACGATTCACCCAAAATTTTATCCAGGGATGATGAACGCACGGTCACCCTTCCACACACTCCTGCAGGGACACCTGCACCGAACTTGGACAAGTAGGGAACTGCGTACAGAACCATACACGTGGAGGGGGCTCGGTGCCACACAAGTGCTGGACAAGTGCGTCACAGCGAACGGTTGTGAGAGCAACATCTGCATGCAGATGCAGCTGCGTCGAACAAAGAAAGTGCAAGTAAAGTGGGCAGCTACACGTGTACAGGCTCCGCCAATAACTGATGGAGGCTACGCTTCTGTAAGACATATCGAGGACAGTGAAGGTGTACAGTTTCAAATATCTCAAGCCAGAGAAATTAAAATGAGCGAATATTCATTCAATTACAACAACGAAGAATCAGGCTATTACAATTATACTATTTAAGAATGATACTCTCATGATTGACCTCCCTAAATTCGATTAGATTAGAAGTTATTTTAGGCTTTCCTAACCACTACAAAGGTGTTCCAGAGAAAGGAAGGAGGTAAGAACCATTTAGTATGGAGTCAAGGAAACAGAGAATCTTGCACAAGATGTGCCCCCTTACCCTACGCATAAAATCAGCTATATTGAAAAAAGTATTTGAAACACGATAAAAGTTAAAGATGAAAGTAATGGGTGTTGAAGTAAAGGACAGCAGTGAATCGGAAAAAAAGATGACAACAAAAACATTCTCTTTGAACAATTAGAAGGCCAACCTATTCAACTCGGGAGCTCACATGTGTCCCCTGGGTGCACTAATTCTCATAGATACAGCACTTGTATCCCGTAGTGGGAAGTGACCTCTTATCCTTCCAAAACAGAGCTGACCTTTCCTAGAGTTACTTTAAGTTCAATTTGCCAACCAAGTTAGCGCATGCCACTGAAAAGCCCTTGTAGCCTGCGTCAAAAATTTATTGAACTCGCATTTTTCATTTTACAAGAGTCAACACTTGATGAAGGTACATAGCATTCAAATTGACATAACTTTTCAGCATTAAATTATGATAACGTTTACAGAAGCAACCGCTAAGCAACGAAAACTCCATATGAATGAAATAAACCACAATATCGCCTATGAGACAAAACGCAAGGTGCATAAATAAGCGTAAAATAACAAATCTTTGTACATTTAGGTTAGAAGCGATCAGGCGCAGATAGTAATATACGAACGACATAAAGCGGCCAAGGAGCGCTATAGTCAAGTCCATAAATTTGTTTAATTGGACGCACGTACCTTGACCAATCCGAGAAAGGGAACTTCAAAGATGTATGCCCTAAGAAGCTCTCTGACTCGAATATTGTTACTCACGTCATGTACACGTATAAGTTATGAAGGAATTTTCTTCCGATTATAAACATCGCACAGAATCCATTTCCGCATGCGAATGCTCAGTGCTGCTTAGATTAGATTATAAGTTAGTATATGCCACACGAGCTCAGCACTGCCAATGAATGCTTTGTGGAAAAGAGCATTGCAGCTGGCAAACGCATAACAGAGAGACAAAATCAAAAGATTAGTTTATGTTAGTTTAAGCCTCTCTAACCGCTACAAAAAAGAGAGTATTTAGTATGGAGATAAGGGAATGCGGAATCTATGCAGAAGGGGCATAGAAACAGTTAGTTGAGAAAGAAGTTCATGAAACAAGATGAAAGTTGAAGAAGAAAGTAGAAGGTGCTGAAAAACAGGATAGCAGTGAATCGAAAAAAAGGTGGTCCTTAAAATAACAAAAAAAATTATTTCAACAAAAAAGAGGACTTACCTAAATCTCAGCTCGGTCCATTCACCCCCTACCCCCACACAAAATTCACACACTTTCTTTGCATTCTCTACCTCTCATTTTACAAAATTTCATTTAATTATGTTTTACATTATTAGATGCCTTAATTACTTAACCATACAAAACTTACACACTTTCTTTGCATTCTCTATCTCTCATTTTACAAAATTTCATTTAATTATGTTTTATTTTATTAGGTACCTAAATTATTTAACCGCAACTATATAATTTTTTACCCCTGGTTGACAACCTCTGTTCTAAAATAAGAGAGTTACAGCGCCTACTTGAGCGGCCTCAACAAATAGCGTCGCATTCTTAATTCACGCGAGAACATGCGAGCTACATTATTCTCACACTGTCATCACAAAGTAGTCATTACGAAACATAAATGGAAAGAAAAGGGCATAAGAAGTTACAAAATGGTTCTTCAATTAGATTAGATTAAGATGTTAGTTTAAGTCTCCTTAACCGCATCAAAGGCGTTCCTAAGAGAAGAAGGCACCATTTAGTATGGTCTTGAGGGAACGTGGAATCTATGCACAAGGTGCTTAGAAACAAGTTTAGAAAAAAGCTCATGAAACAAGATGAAAGCTAAAGAAAAAAAAAGTGCTGAAAAACAGGACAGCAGTGAACCAAAAAACGATGGCCCGTAACACAACAAAAAACCTTTCAACAAAAGGAAGGCCTGTCTAACCGTTCGCTCAGGACCTCCTATTTCCCACGGGAGTGCTAATTTTCAATAGAGAGTTTAAATTTCCTCTTCAACACCTAATTCTCCTTACACTGAAGCAAGAAGGATCGCCCCAAGGGGGAGGTGACAAATTTATGCACAAAGGGTGTTCCGGCACAGAATGCTCTGCGTATAGAAACAGTGAGCTAGGAAGGGAGAGGAAGATTAGAAAAAGAAGACATAGAGAAGAAAATATGAAAACTTAGAGAAGCAAGGTTGGTACGGAAGATAGAAGCCTCGAAAGCTTATCAATATCAGAGGTAACTCAACACTTTCATCCTGGAGGCATTTCCTATCCCACAGCATGGGATAGACAACCTTCCTTACATTAACTCATTGCCTACTCTAAACACTCGCGGGGTTTCATGACAAGTAAATCCGGCCGACGTCTATAACTGAACCACACAAAGATGAAGTATTGACGAAGACAGCACAATTTTGTAGAGTTACACCAACACAAGAAGAATCCAAAAAGATTATGGTCTCAAATAGACTCACACTGCTGCTGCTAACAAAACTGAGACTCCGTGTATTTATGCGTCACGGTATAAATTCAAAGAATATTCCGTGAACTTCACACTATGAAAGTGAGAAGCAATAGAGGGCTCAAAGAACAACTCCGACTTACACCCAACAACCACTGTGGAGAGAGACTGACGCGATAGTGCATGCGCGGGCCAGAAATTGAGCTGTCACTCGAATTAAGGATAGCTCGCAGATTCCGCTAAGCAAACGAGGAACAATTCCGCACACACGCAGGAAGGGGCAAGGCAACAAGTGCATTCCTCCTGCAGGGGTGCCGAGTCATCATCACAAGGTCGAGCAGCACGCAACATCTATCTTGAGGAACATACGAAAACGACGCAAGTGGAAGCATCGGACAACGATTTTTGTTACATATCATGGATTTTCAACCGGTGGGTCATGAAGCTTGTGTACAAGTGTCCTGTGAAAGATTTAAAGACAACGTGGCCACGAGTTTTGATGATTTGTTCAACACTTTGAATGCGACGTGAGCCACCGGTGGCCACGGAGGGGATTTTCACAATGCTGCTGACCGACGAGTAGCCACAAACTCAATGTTCATAAATACTTTATCAAAACTAAATTAAGGCACGATCCAGTTAATGCTTGTTATTTTCAACATTTCTTACTACAATTGACTTTATATTCAAGTTGAATATTAAACCTTAGTTTTACCTGCCGCAGTCAAAGTGTTAAAGGAAGAAAAACTAGTCAGACTCGCCCCATCGTTTAGGAATATTTCTCCAGTGCTAAGAAAAAAAAAGTTTCCCCGTATATTAGCAATGCTCGCTGATGACAAATTTGCAAACCATGAAATTCGGTTTACTTACGATTGGACGGTATTTTAACTTCAATATAAAAATCAAATAATACCTATTAAATTCATATTTGATTTAAATTACTTCCTTTCATTTTACATGGTATCCCAAAATTTTGAATTTTGAATGATGAACAGTATCTCTTTAAATATGGTGATGTGCATATTTTTTTGGCTGAATTGTAAGATCTCAAAGAAGTGAATACTGTATCACGCAGTGAATTTTCAACGAAGGTTGATTACAAAAATTCAACTTCAAATTCATTGAATCACTACAATAATAATTTGTTTAATTTGTTTACATGTACATATTTTTACATATCTATCTCCTGTTTGCATCATTCCCAATGATTCCTACCTATCTAGTCACAAAATATGTATTTATGATACCATTCAAATGATACTTGCACTTCGAAACCAAGTATTTTAGTGGCATTTGAAGAAGTGCGTGACGGGAGGAACTCAAGTAGAACACTCACATGTCCAGGCATGAGACATGTGGTGATCGTATGTATAGAATTTAACGTGATGGTGAAAAGATTAGATTATTAGTTCGTTTAAGCCTCCCTATCCGCAACAAAGGCGATCCAAAGAGAGGAAGGAAGAAGGCACCATTTAGTATAGAGTTAAGGGAACGCGGAATCTATGCAGAAAGGGCATAGAAACAGTAAGATGAGAAAGAAGTTCATGAAACGAGATCGAAATTGAAGGAGAAAGTAGTAGGTGCTGAAGAAAAAAGGACAGCAGTGAACCGAAAAAAGGTGGTTCTTAACATAACAAAAGCATTTTATTTCAACAAAAAGTAGGCCTACCTAACTCTCAGCTCGGGCCCTAACATTGTCCCCCTGGGAGTGCTAATTCACATAGATGCAATATTTGTTTCCCCCTGAGGGGACGTGGTGGTGAAACACTGGTTTTTATGTCAAAACTAAATCTTTTATGCTACTAAATCTCAAACTACTCAAAGAATGACCGAGCGTTATGGCAAAAATAGCACTAGCAAATTATGAAATCTTCATATCCACAGCTCGATAGCATGTAAATGTTTTGTGTCAGTCAATTTACTAGATACATCGTACAATTTCAGAACACAATGCATTAATGATGCAGCGTAAACCGCTGCTAACTATCATACATAAGAAAATATCTCACCAGCAAACCCAGTTTCCAAAACCACAGAATTTCTTCAATTTTGATTCTTTAGCTTTTCTCCGCGGTTGTTTATTCGAAGGCAGTTGAAATGCAGACGGGAGAAATTCAGACCAAGATTCTCACAAAGGATGATGGAGCGCGTATCACCAGTGTATTCGCGTGCATGTGTACATTGACGGTCATTAATGCAAGATCATTCAAGTAATGACCAGAGCAAACACAGTGCCGTGGACGTTTCCAGCGACTGGCAAATGCCAGCCACCAGAGATTTAAAGGGGGAAAAGTATTCATTATTACACAAATTATATACATTCAATAACTTTGTTATTTTCCCCACGCTTGAAACATGACCCACTTCTGTCAAATATACGGCCACCACTTTTCACGTTCATTCACCACGGGTACACAGTGTCACCGAGGAATAGGGTACACAGAAAGCTGTGGTCTTTCGAAAACAGAAAGACCACAGCTCTGAAGGCCAGTCCTTAACGCCAAGTGAGGGCAGGCACTAAGAGCTGCGTACATTTAGACCTTGACCAGCGGAAGCCTCAGTGGGCAGGTGTTCCGAAGCACCTGAGGAAGAAGAGGCGTCGCCAATGCTAACGAGGAGGGAGAGAGGGAGCACAGGTGTTGGCGCGTGGTCGCGCACTTGTTTAAACGAAGCGGATTGAGAGTTTGTTTCTCACACGGTCATAAATTACGTGCTCTTCTCGAAATCCAATGAACGTGACGGTAGCACTGGAGATTCTCTCTTTTACAATAGCACAATTAGAATTTAACGTAATTGACTAATGTCAAAGCTTGGGAGGTGCATTAGTCTAGGAATAACTACAAGGTTAATGTCTGCCTTCTCTTGTTCAAGTACGATCGCGTACACGTGTCGTATAGCAGACAGCTTCCATTCACGCAGGGTACAAAGTGTGATACTTTCAACAGCTTAGCTCCGAACACACTAATAAAATAGCAAATATGTTAAAGAATAAGATTATATAAGATAATAAGATAAGACAATAATTTCTATTCTTAAAAATGACAGCTTATGTCACAATTCCAACAAACTTTTAAAACACCGTATTGTTTAAGACGCAAAGTGACGTGGTATTGGTTACCAGTTTTTTTAGATTTACCAGTGCATCGCATCTCAATTAACAAAGCGGTAGCATGTTCATCTCTGAAACGGAAGTTGCCCATATTTTAAATTTACTTTTTTAAATTATTAATTAACACACCACCACACAATTATATAAATGATAGTGCAATTTTCTCGAGTGAAACAAACACAGCATAACATCCCAATGCACTACGATGGGCCTGCAAAAATTAAAATGCTCACGGGTTCTCACAAAGTTCAGAGACAGACTGTCTTACATCTCCACAACCCACTTTTCTTAGGGGTTTTTCTGTGACATTGAGCCAGGACCTGTTCGCTGAACATGTTTAGGACATAATAAGATTGAGAACTTACGACCCTATATTTACAATTAGATCACATTACACGATTGCTATACAGAGAATCCGCAATTAAAAATTTATATGCCTCAATTACAACACTTTGGAAATCGTAACACTGGCCAGCCAATTTACTTCCCCGATTACAAATGTTAGCTATTAAAGTATGATATTGAGGAATAACAAACTTTAGACAGATCGATTGCAGCATACGTTAACACGAAAGACAAACACATCTAAAAAACCAGCTGCGCAATAATTGCATTCTATTCAAAAAATTTTTAACTTCCTAATGTCACGTTTGGATGCTCATTCAGTTCATTTTTTATTCAGACATCAGTTCTCGAATTTAATCACGGGAAGACAAATTTTTCCGATGATGTTTCTTTCCCAACGACGGTTTTAGAAGCAAATGCAAGTAAAGGAGATACATCACGGCATGACTCTCCATCCGACCCATGTCAGTATTATAGATTTTCTGACATTAATTAAGCTGATACAAACTGTGGTATTAGCGCGAGCCATGACGAATGACATATCAGCTCATGACGTAGATTCATCGCAGCTATTTTCTTTTATCCACTTCCACTATTTCACTATAGTGTACACGTTCATTCGTGGTCCTCATTCAAAGAGATCTCGTAATCAATTTTTTTCAAATTCTGAACGTTTCTTTCGTAAAATTTCAGCTCCTCACGATTAAGAAAAAGTCCGATGAGCACGCATTTCGGATGCAAAGACTCCTCCTATTTGGTCAATTTTCCTCCGCCCTCTTGCACATGTGTAGCTGGATAGCATTATTTTATTTTTTATCCAATTTATGGGACATTTTGATGCCGAGGCAGATACTCAAAACCGTCGAGACTCAAACAAAGCGTCGGCCCTCACACACCTGCTGAGCCGATTAACGAAACAAGCCTTTTCATAAAGTCCTCTTCGCCGCGATTTCAACAGTTTTCTACTGAAAGCATTTCAATTGCTCATACTAGTGTTCTTTATTTGATAACATTCTTACATAATCCTATCTTAACATTTTATTTGTCACAAGACGAGATGCCATTGACCAAGTACAGAACGGGAGGGGAAGCGTCTCATTTACTTATACTCGATAGAAAGTTCATTCGAAATGCTGAAACCCTTATCGAGAAAGGAACCGACAAGCTGCCATAAAAATAAAAACAGTAGCAAGGTTAGGGTTATCTGAACGGCGATTGAGAAATAATGTGAACAAAAAAAAACGGATAACAGTCATCGAGTGAGCTCTATAAAATACCTCATTGTAAAGTTATTAGATCATCTCCGACATTCCTCTCCTAAGAAATCAACACTTGAATGAGAACTTGAGAATCTGACGTAACTGAGCCACCCAAGTTAGAGCTCAGTTCACTGAGTTGGGAAAGAAAGGTCATGGTGAGAGGCCATCTATAGGAGAGAGGCGACGTGGAGTTTGAGATGAGGTAGGCAGAAGGCGCCTCCTTGGCAATAAAAGTTCAAGCTAATAGCACAGGTCTCATTTTACGATTAAAGAACCCAATTCAGTCGCGACTGGCGCGATAACACAAGGAAAATAAAGCGCGATAAAGCAGTCTTGTGCAGAGGCTGGATTCGCAAGAGATATTATCATGTGGTCTGGTCGCACTGAGTGGTAGACAATTCTTGTTCCACATGAAAAACGGAATCGCGTAAATTATAGAACAGCAACAACCGACAATGAATCATTTACAAACTTAAAAATGAACCACACTTTTACCTGACTATGGCCTAACATAAGAAAATTTCTTCATTTATACGAAGTTACAGACACCGTTTGTCAAGTACGCGTTTTGACTAGAAAGCGAGAACGAGTTTCGCGAGTACAATTGCAGCACCACGGATAATTACGTTAAACTTTAAGAGCAGTGTAAATAAGACATAAGAATCAGTTTCGTAAAGAAGCTAAAAGAAGAATAAGAATTCATGAATTCTATAAAAACTCCGAAAGTGAACAATTTACCGTCAGTAAGCCGCGGTGGGCACGCCAGTGGTCTGTCAACCGACATGTAACGCACATATTTCGAGCAGGGTTTATGTCTCATTAGAGCTGCTCACGAACGATCCAATTAATTTTTTCATAATTTTATAAGCGGACTGCATACTAAAATGTACGATTCGTTTTTGAAAACCGTAAGAAAGACATTCGCTCAGGTATAGGATCAAGATAAGTAAAAAAATCAAACCAGCGTTCGCGAATTAGTTCAAGAATCCGGCATATATAATACGATTTCCTGCATCAAGCAAGGAACAGCTCACATTCACAGCCGGAATGATGTTGGTAGTTAACGTGACGAACACCACGTGCTTACATTGAAGTGTCAGAAGGTAGTAGACAGTGAATCATTTAAATAGCTGCGTCTCTACTGACATGTTCCGCCGCTCATCGGACAGTTTTTTGGTACGGAAAAACTAAATAACCGATAAAATTAAAGCAATGAAAAAAATCAGGGAAAGGCAACCACCTCAACGTAAATTTTCTATTCGTTAAATTATAAATAAAACAACGTAATCCAAAGAATCGTTGACTTACCTTCGTGCGAAACAGGTACTATTTTACAATTGAAATTGAGTATAAGGATTGCTCACATTATACTTAAAGTGGAGAAAAGAAAGCTAATGACCGACGCAATGATTAGTTTGACACGAACACACACACACAAAAAAAAACGATTAACTGTAGACATCACTGACAGCCAGTAACCCAAAGTAAAATGGAAAGTAACCTTCACTCCCAAATACTATGGCAGGCGATAGTTATATTAGTAAAAGCTCTGGAGCAACACTCCATTCGTAAAAACAAAGTCAACGCAAACTATTTTCAAACGTCTAAATAATTTCGAAATGGTCTTCCAACACACGAGTATTGTCGGTTGAGTGAACAGAAGCATTCATCATCGTTGAACAAAAGTCCTCTCATTCACATTACCAATACTCACATGGCCTTGATGCATCACAGAAACGCCAAAAACGTTCCCTGACAATTTTCAGACATGGGTCTGCCTCCGTTCCTTACCTGAAATAAGAAACACAATACTATTAGTGAACGAGAAAACGAGTTATTCACAATATCTTCTCTGTCATAATTAATACTGCGCGGTTTATCAACACGACCATTTCTAATAACGCGCAAAATAAACTCGTGTAACACCTCTGTGTTTTGTTAAAAAATTTCAATGGGTTATTTAGCACGAAAATTTGCACCCCATTCGCTCTAATAACTCAGCATGAGATGTTGGTAGAAAATTTCAGCCCGAGTCAAAACACGTGACCTTCAAAAAACCTTCACTTGACAACACAATTATAACCAATAAAACATACCAACACTTCAGAGATAACAAAAAATCATACAGCCAGCACTCCTATCACTATCATAAAAAAGAAATTACCCAAGAGCTCTAGGTCAGAATTGACGTTTATAATTCAAGCTCTACATGTAAAGATCTAGGCTTCGGTTACTACATAGCTACAAGTACGTGGAACTGAAAGGGAAAGTAAAACTGGAACTAGCACATAAAAAAACCATCGGGAATTGCGCATCGGCGTAAATCCTCTGATCAACGGGTAAAACAAATAACAATAACAAACAAATAAACAAATAACAAAGCTTGTCCAAGTAAAAGTTGACAGTGAACAATTCAAAGGTGTGAACAAGGAATTGGTGCGCAAAGGTGTTTCCAACAGAGGAGGGATTGTTGCACACCTTAATCTGGAATTAAAATAACTGAAAATCTATGCACACGGTGTATTCTCACAATTTGTGCAAGAAACAGTAAAATTGATAAAATTTTACGAAGCAAAATAAAAAAGGAAGAAGAAAATACTTGGTGCAGAACGAAAGCACAGCAGTGAACCGAAATAAAGATGATTGGTAACGTAAAATAAAACCTAATCTATTTCAACAAAAGGAAGGCATATCTAACATTCAACTCAATTGAGAACACTATTTCACATCGATACAATAGTTTCATCTCTCAGAAAAGCTATGAAATAACGACAAATCAGAAAAAACACAGGTACAAGAAAAAAATCTATCAGTTTAGAGATTAGATGTTAGTTTAAACCTCCCTAACCGTAAGAAAGGCGTTCCAAAGTGAGGAAGGTACCATTTAGTATGGATTTAAGAGAACGCAGAATTTATGTACAAAGTACATAGAAACACTATGTTGAAAAAGAAGTTTATGAAACAGGATAAAAGTTGAAGAAGAAAGTAGTAGTAATTTCTGAAAAACAGGGCATCAGTGAACCAAAAAAGTTGGCCCGTAACAAAACGAAAAGCCTATTCTATTTCAACACCAAAAAGGCCTACCTAACCTTTAGCTCAGGACCTCACATATTCCCCTCGGGAATGTGTGTACTGGGAAAATATTAATATCATTTCCAAATCCCTCAAGGAAATGTCAATCCTAAGGGCAAACAAGTCCATAAATTGCATTTTTGGGCCATGGTCGTTCACAGAATATGATCGTCGCAAACAAAGAGGATGTTTATGAACAGAAAACAAAATGTGAACCAACTGAGTCAACGGAGCAACAAGATTGAGCTTTTTTGATGAAAATTTGAGTTCAACTACGTTGTTTTAACTGTAAAATGTACGTGGTAATTCTATCATATTAAATACGCGTTGTGGTCTTCATGAAGAAAATATTACGTCGTGTGGACCACATCACATATTTAGTATGGTAGAACACACCACGTGCATTTTACAGTTAAAATAACGTAGTTCAACGGAATTTTTCAATTTGGGAATCCTTAAAAGACCTTTCAATAAAAATGTGTGCGCTACACTCAAATAACAAAAATTGCATGCTTGTTAAACTCACTTGAAAGAAAATGACGCAGCTATTTAGTAATTACTTTGGCTACAATTACTCCCTCCACCCGCAACTGAGCTTTCGTACTGTAAGACTTGAGCGATTACGCGGCCGGGCTAAACACACTGAGTGCTATCAGAATGTTGCGTCTGGTTATTTAAACGAGCCTAGTTATCGCTGCTTACACGTACCGGATTATGGTTGGTTAAACGACTCTAGATATCGCAGCTTACACGTGCCGGGTCATGGCAGCTTACACGTGCCGGGTCGTGGCAGCTTACACGTGCCGGGTCGTGGCAGCTTACACGTGCCGGGTCGTGGCAGCTTACACGTGCCGGGTCGTGGCAGCTTACACGTGCCGGGTTGTGGCAGCTTACACGTGCCGGGTTGTGGCAGCTTACACGTGCCGGGTTGTGGCAGCTTACACGGGCCACGATAAAACTGGTGACACGTGCCGTGTAATGACTATTTAGACGTGCTTGGGTATAGTTACACGCGCCTAGTTAGACGGGTTATGCGAGCGGGTTTATGAATGAATATTTCATACTAACACAAGGCTTCACATATTTTTAGTGGGCTCCATTAAAGAAATGACACCCACACAGCTGCAATCTGTTTCGTCCACAGTAAAGCGCATGTAAATCATTTGAAAAATACAATAAATCATCAGAAAAAGTACAAAAGCATATCCCAAAACCATGATACTAGTTTAAGAGTCCGCTTCCATTTGCAAAAATGTTTTCACAGAGAAAGAGAAGGGCCATCAAGTGTGGACTAAGGAAACCGTGGCAAATCCAATATGTAAAAGGGTGTACCATCACAGGATACCCTACGAATAGAAATAGTACATTAGAAAGGAATAGGAAGAAAATACAAAAGAAGAGACAGAGGATAAGGCATGAAAGCTGAAAAAACAAAGTGGGCACGAAAGATGGATGTCCTGAAGGCCTTCATACCTACAGCTGAGGCCACCGAACAGCCTCTCCCTTTGGGGGGACCAGTTCCCATAGTATAAAATAGAATAGACAAACCTTACTAACCTAAACATATTGCCAATCCTACAACCGCTAAGGGGTTCTTTACCATCAGCTAAAATGATCATAGAAAAAAAAAATCAATGTCTTGGGCTAATTAATAGTGCTGACATGAATGACGCCCAACGTTGTTCATAATTAACGCACGCTGACTAAGACTGAACAGAATCAATACCTGGATTACTGTCGGAATCATCAAGTCATCTCCATTGAGGCCTTTTCAACGACCAGCAAGTGAGCACAGTAAAACGAAAAAGTGATGCAGCATATTTCAGCTCCCTGAGCTGAAACTAAGTTCTATTCGCAACTTTTTTGTTTTTACTGTTCAGGAATCTATGGAGTTTTTCACGCAATACTCAAATGTTACCTAATGGGAGTTTTCAGACCAAAATTAACAAATTCGAACATCTTCGTCGAGAGAAAGAGCCACAATGTGCATCCATTTGAATTTTAGAATGTTTTTACTGCTCAGGAGAATCTAATACAAATTTGACGTTTATGAAGACCCAACACTTGAATGTTACCAGATGGGAGTTTTCAGATTAAAATTATCGAATTCAAACACATTTTACTCGGAAAATGTGCAAATTTTAACTAGAAGAACGTAAATGTAGCAGTCCTGCTTATACTCACAAGAGCCCGTTTGTTGATAGTCTATCGGTAGCGACGTCACGTACGGTTGCATTCATCTCGTACGCCACGCACGTGATGCGGGTACTGAACACGATTTTTCCAAGGTGCATCAGCTTGTTATGATTGTTATGATTGTTATGATTGACCTAACGCGGTGTATTGAAGAGGGATCAAAATTTTCAGCATTTTATTTTGTTACTAGCTAAGCGTCAACGCATCGCCATGTTTATTCCATACATAATAAGAACATTAATCGTTAAATATTCCAAGTGTAAATTCGATTTGTTTGAAAGCCAGGAAACTTGAAGGGACACAAGGAGCAATCAAGTAGACAATATGAACACCGACGCCTGTTACCATGCTGGACAGTCTGAGCGCATTAGTAAGCTGACTTAACAAGGTTGATCAATGAGCCTTTAGAGTGTTGTCATATGACTCGGAGACTAGAAAATCTGCAATTCTCACATGGTATCTAATGACTACTGCTGTCCTGACTCGTATTACAACTCGCTCTGAAAACTTCACTTGTATTCTTGCCGTGATAGACATTCTAATGCCGTGCAAATTGCAATATACCTAAAAAAAGTTGTATCGTCAAGATGGTTTGGTAGCGATGTGATAAGTTGACAACAAAAACCATTTCGATAGCGAGTGACAGAACATACTCAACGTGATGAGTAACGGCGACTTCAGATGCACACCATTATTATGAAAGAGCTGGACCATCATCCTACGCCACAGACTTATGAGGTCTGTTGCCAGCCCCGCACAGCACACAACCTCAAATATGGGATGCGGCTCTAGCCGGCAGAACTGCAATCAATCAAAGCACTAAATTTAGTCCTTGATTTACTTCAGTTAAAACACAAAATGCTTGGACATTAAAATGCCCATGACAAAGAATCTTTACAAACACACAAATAAACGGCAACGTGTTTCACGGGTGCGAAGGAGGAGTATCAACACAAGAGTGTTTGCTGTCAGTGGCCTTGTCCATGTCTGACTTGCATATCTTCGAGAATTATTCAAAGCTTTATTTATGCTCGTTTTTTCCGTACTCGAGAAACATCCAACATACGAGCTTAGTTTCAAAATAGAAATGAAGAAGGAAATTATCCCAAAAAGAGGCTATGATGAGAAGCACGAGTTATTGTTATTTTCAAAACAAGAAAAATTATTTACATTTTTTGCCTTCCCACTATAGGAAATGGGAGCCAAATAATCTGGTCTAAAAGAAGGCGAGGTAATAAAATTTGAATTTGTTGGCCAAAAAGATATCTTGGGTGAACACGAGTTTTGGTGTCTGTGACTACCTAGCCACACTTAACACAATTCAAAGAGAAGGTACCATGGGTATGATATGGACTTTTGAAAACGGAGAATCTATGCACAGCGTGTTTCTCACAGGATACCCTGCGCAAAGAGAAAGAAATCCAGGAAGGAAAAAGAAGAAACAAAGAAGGCATAAAATCTGAAAATAGCAAATTGGGCACAAAAGATAGATCTTCGAGAGACTTCTCTATGGCTAAGGTGACCTAACAGAGCCTCCTCTAGAGGCGCAAGTGTCTATCATAGGATGGAAAAATTCGACTAACCTGAACCTATTTCCTATCTTTTTCTTTTTGAGAGGTTGACAAGTTCCGGACAGTTACGTAAACTTTTGGGAACGTTTTCTTGCACCTCCCTTATATGTTTCAGTGCGTTACGGCCCACAAGATGATTAACACGTTGCTTGCGATACGGCTTATCGATGGGTCGTGCTTGTGTTCTTCCTGCTGCGAAACGCCCCATCGATGGGTCGTTAGAAAACTGTAAATTACCTTTTAAAATTAATGGCTCTTACTGGTCCCACTCAATGTTTGGTATTTATAAAATTGCTCACAACTTTTGACTTTAAATTTGCGTTGAATATTTAACTTCAGTTTAACTCATCACTGTCAACGCGTCAAGCACAGAACTGCGAAGTTGACATGCGAGGCAGTCGCTGCTGCGTAGCGAGGCCTGCGCGAAGGGCACGAAGAGGGAGGGGATCGTTCAGTTCCCCGCTCTAAATCAATTGAATTCGCTGGCCACTCGGAGACAGGCTGGTAAGCTTAGACCATTAGAAATATCTTGGTCAATCAATGGAATACCAAGGGTGTTGTTGTCCACGAGAATACTTACAACGCGGCATTCATAATCTTAAAGAGGGACGAAACGTTGAGGTACGAAGCTGGAAATTTTAGCGCCTGAAATACCCTGAGTGAAACGTTCGTTATCTTCCTTTTTGAAGTGAAACGACTTTCACAGAGATAATGAAAATGTAACAAAAACGTGTGAATCGCTGTTTAAAAAAAAACTAAGAAAATTGAGACTTTTACTTCAAGGCCGTCTTCTATCGTGTTCGCTATTTCACGAAAGCTTCCAATAACTTACAAGTTTTAAAATACTTGAACCAATATTAACACGCATATATATCGACTAAAAACCCGTGCAATTATAAAATATCAAACCTTTCTTCAAGGAATGCACACCGACTTGCGCTTGACGCCATTTCCGACAGGTAAAAGGTCAAAAATCTCATCCATTGCAACGAAATTTTAACGAAATCTCACATTGCAACGAAGCCGCCAGGAGCCCAGAGACGCGGCAGAGCGCTTTGAGCCTCCCGTCTACTACGCACTGCGGCCCTGGCAGCGAACACGAGTAGATGGAGCGAGGCGGGGAGTGCAGTCCTGTACCCTCGCTCTCAATCAATGGAGCACTCCACAACACAGCCGCGTATACGGCCCACAACACGGCGCTTGTGTGTGTGCCCACTCCACAACACAGCCGCGTACACAGCGCTTGTGTGCGTGCCATGCGCGTGCACGTAGCCGCAGTGGTAAACAGTGAGCAGTTCAGGCCCAGATGATAACGCTTCACTGCATGCCGCCAGCGCAGGTGGTGGCAGAGCAGCGCCAACTGGGCTTCCCGTGTTCAATGACCAGGTTTGAAGCATCCTACACAACATCCGGGTTGCGAACCGTGGCTCCACTCTGCTACACGGCGCAAGAAATAAGATTTCTCGTTAAAAGGCAGTTACATACGTTGGGCACGGAATTGCAATTCATTGAATATAATAAAGGATTTCTAAATACTTAAAAACTCCCTCAACTCTAGCTTTTGAGAACGAACACTCCCTACGAAAAATGGAATTCGACTAAAAACAAAGCAATGGTTAAAGTTGAAAAGTTAATATTTTCGTAGAGCCCTAACACTGTATAGAACACGATTTGCACACCCCCTTCAAAATTATTAGCATGCGACTCGTAACCCGAGTATTAAGCTCAACAGAAATTTTCATGCGTAGCAATCTACGCGACCAATTTTATCGTGAAAAAGCTACTCGTCGACAGCGGAACGATGCTCTCAAAAAAAAACATGAAGAGCTGACAACAGTAACAGAGTTAAGTCACCACAGAGGTTTGCAAAGTATTTTGATTCTTCGTGCCACACACTGAGAATTGAACCTGCCACACGGAGCAGACGTGACACAGAGCACTACAGCAGGGTAGGTGTAATACGCAAATGCAGGTGGTCGGGTTCCCCATAGCTGATAACAGGTCACATAGACCAGCTAGTGCCCGTACTCAGCCTCACAGCAGCACGATAAATACGAGTAAAACAGACGCAAGCTTATTTAAAAACATAACATGATACGGGCAACGCGTGTTCAACGCAGTTTTTACAGAAAAGTTTACATTTTATCATAATAATATAATGAATGTCTTGAGAGGGGTAAGTAAAGATTACTTCTCGCATCATCTAACTCGAACCAACAAACAGTTATTGATAAAAACATCCACACTTGAATGAAAAGAAATTAGCAACAATTTAGCACCAGTGCACACAGAGTTCCAGAAGCACTATCAAAACCATGATCATAGATAAATAGGTAAAAATAATAACATAAAACTAACCACATTTAAGTAACTAAACTGGTTGCACTCGAAGCAACTCTGTGAAGAAGCCTTCGAGTGCCAGCTGTTTGACTTCATGACCTAGAAACATGTTTCAAATTTTCAGAAAGGAAATGATTGAAAACGAAGATAATTCTTTCATGCGTCACACAGGTAAAGGCAACGATCGTTAACCGTCATGAGAAAGCAGCAAGTGTTCATGGACAAAAGCTTCGACGTGCACAATGCTGCATAATGTTAGGATCATATGAACATTCGTATAACTGGAAACCTCAAAATAAGTTGGAACTGAGCAAAGCAATCACAGGAAGGTTATTCGTTCTTGTTGTCAAGGTAACATTTTTCAAGCACTACATCATAAAAAGACGAGCTATGCCGGGTCGAGATACGTTTGTTACAAGCTCATTATCCCTTGTTCCTCTCACGTAATATTCTATTTTAACCGAATAACGACCAAAAATATAAGAGAGAAGAAAACCATATCGATCAGTGTGATATAAGGTCTCCACAGGAACGATTGACGTCACAAAAGGATTCTTATCTTTTCATCAAGCGCATCATATCATATAACCCCGAGCTTACTTTACCTGACCTATAAATCCGAATAAATAAAAAATAAGTGGTACAAAAGCAACAATAATTTGTAACACAAATGAGGAAATTAAATTAGTTAGTACTTCGCATCAAGGTAACACCACTTGGTGCTCTCCAATACATTTGAATGCAAAGCTGAAACTAAGTACATAGTGAATTTGATGACTAATATTAAGATATAAGGTGAGAAACGTGCAAGGAGTCAATTCCCGAGAGACACGCATACTGAGTAGATTGGGTTATAAGTTCGTTTAAGCTTCTCTGACCACAAAAAGTGCTCTTAAGAGAGGAAGGAGGAATGGACCATCTAGTATGGAATTGACACTCATTAATTGATGTACAATACGTGTCCGCTAATTCTGCGCATAGAAATAGCAAAATTGAAAGGAGTTCGTGAAGCAAAACAAAATAAAAGTTGAAGAAAAAAGTAGTAGGCAGTAAAAATAGACAATGAACCCAAAAAAAACAGTCCATCACAAAACAAAAAATCATTTTATTTCAACTAAAGGAAGACCTACCAAACCGTCAGCTCGAGATCTTACATCTCTCTCGGAGTACCGATTCCCACAGGTGCAAGTTATGAACGCAAGAAATATATGGCTTAGTTTAAAACTCAAATGTTCGGTGTTAATAGTCAAGTTCCATTAATACAAACTGCGAATCAATTTCCACGATGTAACGTCGAAAGACCAATACTGCTAATAATTTGAATTCTAACTGCACTCGAAAAACTTTGCATTATTATTTAAAGCTTTTAACATATTTTAGTATGAAAGGTATCCACATCATTTCTATTGCATCATAAAAACCCCTTTGCAGAAAGAAGAAGTATTGCAGTATATTTTCAAAATTCATCAGCGCTTATAATCAATTCCAAGCAAACTTCAACGAGCACTGCATGGTGATGCATAAATTGCCATGCTATCAAATTCAAGTTCGTAAGAGTTAGAAAAATAGAGAATGCTTGTATCCCAGGGTAATAGGAAAATTAAGAATGGGATACAAGCATTGTGTGCATTGGCATTACCATTCCTAATTCTGAATTACAAATTGTTTCACGAGGAATACTTTCACTAGCTTTCAATGGCACACAAACATTACACAAACATTAGGAGTGAGATTAATTTCTATCCTAACTCACTAAAGCAATTGGAGGGATGCTAAAGCTACCATTGGACGGCAAATGCAAATATCGGCCACTCGGAAACATCGACGTCACTCATGATCACTGGAAACTCGAGTAAAAAAAATATAACAAGGCATCAAATAGGATTGTATATGAGGATAACACGGACCCGGTGAGATGTCCAAAAATTAAATTAAAGAATCGCCTAAGTGTTGTCTCATTCGCCTTGACTTGTGCCTCGACCGCGAAGCGCTCCAGTATTCTACAACGCTTTCAGAAACCAGTTATGGTAATGAGCATAAGGTGAGACCACCATCAGATACAAGATCACTCTTCGGTTTTGCCTTGAGTTAGGCATCAGTGAGCAGGTTTAGCTGTTCTATTATCAGCAGCACTCGGTTAATTTGAGGTTAGGCACTGATAACCACTTTAAAAAAAAGTTTTCGACACTCAAAATTCGTGCTATATTTTTGAAAGGCTAGAATTTCAACGAAATATTAAGCACCAAATAATAACTCTCTAAATTCTACAACAAATAAGAACCACAAAATAAGAAGAGAGTATAGAGCAAATATGAGACTTCCAACAAAGACTTGGATAAACTCAAGGTACCAATGAGAGGTCAAGAGATGTTGAGTGTCCCCGAAGCAGTAGAGCGAATAAGGAAGGAACGTATGAATCTTCTTCAATGATGTTAAAATACCACAAATTCACTTGATGCAAAAAATAATTAACCAAAGTCAAGTCGTTCAATAAAAGTTTAACTCGAATAATTGTTGAACGTTAGTAAAATGGTACAGTGACATAGTCATTATGAATCTGAAAATGCCACCCGGAGCGCAAACTCAGGCTATCGACCGAGCTGTGAAAGCAAAACAAGCTTAACAACAAAGCTGATAATCTAAAATAACACTTGAACTAACAGATGTTCAGGATAGGAAACTACTAGATCAAAACTAAAATCGCCGTAAGATTGCAACCCCAGATCGGATAGAAAACAACAGAAACCAACTACTTTGCGAGAGGTCGATGAGATTCTTCCAACGGAAAAACACGGAGAGGATATTACTCCGATAGGCCGGAATTCTTAGAAACGTACCATGGTACGCCGAAAACAAGAAACTTTGCTTCCTTGGTAGCGGCAGGTTAGCTTCAACTGCGCATTAACTCGACTGAACGAGGAATGTTCGTTTCGAGGTGTTTTCTAAGAAGCTGCGTAAACCAAAAGCGAGCCCTGCAAGAACTTCCATTATATACATGCCAAACAACAATTAGCACCGTGAGCAGCAACAACAGAGCGGCATTCAACTTGGCACAATGATGGAGCAGCAGCTACTAGCAAATATCAAACGTGCCAGTTAAAAATGCAAATCTCCCACGTAAATCAGCTCTAAGAAACAAGATGATACGTTCCTCACACGCGGAAGGTGACGGGAGAATTTTAGATACTGGAGTTGAAGTACTTTAAAGTGAAGGTTATTCCACTGAAAAAATCACACGTACAACGACGAAGTACCTCCAGTGCCAGGAGAATCAATTTGAAAACGAAGAAAATATAGTCGGAGCAAGAATTAACTTAGATGAAGAAAACGGGATAAACCACTTGACCAAGATTTTAAAAATGGCTCACGTGCCGAGCAACTGATAGTCACGGAAGAGAAGAAAATCATTTCTGCAAGAAAAAAAGAAGATGAGCCCCCGATCTGAATTATCGAGATGCAAATGTTAAATACAACTCAACTTGTAAGCAGTTCATTTTCTCACCAGAACATGGAAAACACTTTCACAGAAACGTAGACGAGTTCATAAGAGCTGGATTAGTGCACTATATAGTCAAATAAATAAGATCTCTCCTGTAATTATATATTTCAAAAGTATAATCCAGAATCGATGAAGAAACATAAAACATTTTCGTTTTTATCTCCCGACCTTAAGTTACGCTTTCGAAAAACAAATGCTCAATCTTGTGAAAATTTGTAACTATGATTTTCGAAACCCTTTGGGCTTATAATCAGTTCAATTGCGAGAAAATATCCTGAACGTAAACATAAAATGAACTGAAGTGCAAATTGTTGAAGGTTCATACTTCCATGATTGTATATTACAGTCCAAATTTGATTTGCTCACAAGCGTATCACAAAGCACTCATACCGTACTGAATCAAGTATCGCGACTGATATGACTGCCCAACAAAGGGATGTACAATCAATAAATCTACGCCAGCTCATTATCAAGCTAAAATTAAATAATCAAATAAACAGCACCGAGCCTCTGTGACACCTCATTAACACAAGGCAGTCAATTTTAAAGAGTTCCAACATTGCGAATGGTTGAAGCGGTTTCGGTTGCAAAAACGTGAGATGAGCGCGAGTCTTTAAGTAAAATACAACTTGAAAGAGATTCGGAAATGAAAAATATTTGAAAAGGATTGGGAATTTGCACGTAATAAAAGTACAGTTCCTACGTGAATAACACAAAAAATGAGGCATCGAATGAAAGCAGCAGTGACGAGAATGAAAACAGCAAGGAACACGCGTGATGGAACTTTCCCACCTGACACAGTTACCACATCGCAACATAGAACTCGTATTTTACTACCAAGAATTGGCATCAGCAAGGAAGGAAGCCGAAGCTCCTACACTGCGAGCTGAAAATTACCACTGACAGAACGCATTGCGTAAAAAGTTCATAAATGTCAAACGTAATGAAGCAGGTACAGGGAACTGGTTTGAGGAAAGCTCTAGAAGGCACGCGAGGCAAGTCAGGTTATCAAGGGACGGAGAGGGCCAGAGAGTGCTGGCCTGACAGCTCTGTCTCGGTCTAATTCGAGTCTTCCCATCACTATTTCTCACCAATAACCGTCACTGTGTAGTTTTCGACTATACTAATGCATAATGAAACGCCATTCTACATGGTTTAACTAAGTTACATATACCTTAGGCTGAGACCTCTCGAGAGGGCACTACAAAATGATTTAGACAACTTACTTAATAATCATTCTCATGAAATCAACATGGAAAAGATCCAAAATGATTTAAACAACTTACTCTCATAGAATCATCATGGCAAAAATTCATCTACAGCCAAATTCTGCACTAATACAGAGTTTAATCAATATCAACTCCTGCACTACAAAACACTTAGGGCGAAGATTCCGAAATATCGCAAATTATTCGAAGCGCCAGGTATGAAAGCATGTATTATTGACTACGGAGTACAAAAAGTACGAGTGAAAATCAACTCTGAAAAATCGCGTGAGTGTCAAATAAAAAGAAAATTTCGTAGTAGAATTGAAAATCAGCAACATTCTGCACACACTACGAGCCAAACAACACGAAACTAGTCACGGATTCAACCACCAAAATAAGCTTACCAAGTCAGAGAACTGATGTACGCAGAAAGCAGTTTATGACTCAATAGTAAATTATTTCAAGCCCAGCAACGTGTTCGGTGCTAAAGGAACACCAACGATGAACCACCAAGAATTTGCTTAAATGAAGAGCTGAGCAATGACATGAAGACGCGAGAGTGATAAAAAATATGACGACATGGATCACCTCGCGACAGCAACAAAGATATCCAGCCTCAAGCATGCAGTGTTGCAGTGTGTAACAACTGGAATGGTAAGGAACTTGAACGTTCGGAACTTTCAGTATAATTTACAGGCACAACAGCCAATCAACAATGCACCTAAGATGGACAATAACAACGGTTGAGCAAATGTAAGCTGAATAATTAATGATGAAGAATATTATCATAATAATTATTTTGATGACGAAGAATAACTATTCCTCGCCAAAATTGAACTCCTAGAGGATGATGAGTTGGAATGTGTCGAGCCGATAAGCATTTGGCATGAACACGAGGAGGGAGGGGAGGGAGATACACGGGGTACCCTGGCAGTAGGCAGGCCGAGTTGCGTGCAGAGCTACGCTTGCATGGTCAGTAACCTTTGGACGCGTTCCCTCCATCCTCCTTGTTTGGATTTAGTCAACACTTGGCCTCCTACGCACCGAGAGACGCAGAGAGAGAGTTGCTGCATTGGTTCCCGTTGCGTACAGAGTGAGTAGTTCAGACACGTACATAGTAAACAATTCAAGTGCGTCCACAGTAAGTCAAGTACTGGTCTTTTGTAACGTTTGTGCTGAGTTACCACCCGCACCCACACACATGCCGCCACCAACACCACCCAAACCACAGTATTTCAAGTCTAGATCTATTTACGGCTAAGTTTTCCTCATTGGCAGTCATGAATAAAACATTGATCGTAAATGTTATCAGCAGTAATCAAATAGAAGATCAGATTAGATGTTAGTTTAAGCCATTCCAACCGCAACAAAGGCGTTTCTAAGAGAGGAAGAAGCAAGACACCATTTAGTAATGGCGATGAGAGAACGCGGAATCTATTCATCTTAAAAAAGTAAGTTGAGAAAAAACTTTAAGAAACAGAATAAAATTTCAAGAAGAAAGTAGTAGGGACTAAAAACAGGACAGCAGCGAACTGAAAAAGATAGTCCTTAATATAAAAGACATTTTATTGCAACAAAAAGGATCAACTCTCAGCTCGAGACCTCTGATTTCCCTATGGTGTCCTAATTCCCATAGTTACAATAGTTGTATCCTCCTGAGGAGATTTTCAATGATAGCCGGTATCATCATAAACAAAATGAACGCTTCGAAAAGAATCGTTTCGTTTGCGAATTTCAAACAGATCAGCACAAATAACCGTCAGTGCCATCAGTACAAGTTTGAGATGATAGTTTTGTTGGAGAACTTCATAGAGTTTGAAGTGACAGAAAACATTCCAAACGTGCAAATTTAGCGTCCTAAATCAGTCCAAAGGATTGTTCAATGTAGCAGCTCGATATAGGACTGGAGCTGAACTAGTCTATTCGTCCCAGTTAAGCTACCTGAGTGTAGTTAAACTTAAGAAAAACTGTTGGGTGTCACGAGTTTGGGCTTATTTATGTATATTTCGGGGCTGTTAGCATTAAAATCACAGTTAAACACGTTGCTTGCGATACGACCCATCGATGGGTCGTAATCAAGTTTTTCCTGCTGTGAAACGACCCGTCGTTCAAAAAATTTGAAGTCTTTTAAAATTAATGGTATTAAAGGACCCAGCTAATGTCCGTTATTTACAAAATTACTAACAAATTTTTATTTAAAATTTGAGTTAAATATTGAACTCAAATTTAACCCATCGCAGTCAACGTGTTAGTATTTCAGCGTGGCAGCCATGTGGCGTGTGGCAATAGGCAACACATTTTGACAAGGCTCTCCCCTCGCAGAGATTTGAAAGACTGACCACAAGCAAGTACGTTCTTACAATTAAAACACAAAAATGCACTAAAGATGTAATGGTCAAGAATATTAGCTTTGTTGGACAAATACGCGATGCGATTTTTATGAAAACATATCATCGAAGAAACAAATTCTAAAAAAAATCAACGTACTAATGTTTCGTAGAATTCGTTAAGCATATAAGACATGGGCCAAAATCAAATAAAGATAGAGTAAAGTTTGGCATTTTCGCGTAAATACTTTTCTTCATCAGAAGCGTTTGGTTTCACTGGAGAAAGGAAGTCATGAACGTGAATCTGAGTTACAAAAATTTTGTTGACTAAATCATGTTGTTGCTTGTTATTTTAACCTTTTTTTTCTTTCGGGTCGAGGCGAACCAGTAACAACGCATTCTATCCAATTTTAATGTAAGAATAGTTAGCGCGACGAAAAGGGATGATAAGAGTTCCCTTTGAAACAACTTTTTCGAGCACTTTCCTGGCGTGCGCATAGTTTCAATAACCAAAAAATACGTGGTTATGAAGAACTTATTTCTCCTAATTTGCGACGAATAATTAAAATCTACACACAGTTCACATCACGAATGGTAAACCTGCTACATCTATATCTATGTGTGTGTATTGTGTGTATGTATATAAACACAACACACACACTAGAGGACCCTCAGAAGTAGAAGAGGCAATAGACTTTCATGGGAGCGAACATAAAAATATATCCACTATCTTTACAGAAAATAATTTTATGTTCATACATATGAAACTCTACGCCTACTCTACTTCTGAGGACCTTCTCGAGCTGAAGAAGACTTCGGAATTTTCCGATGACGTAGCTGCGTGAGCGAAAGCCAAACATTGCCAAATACCACGCCGTTGAACAACAGCGACTCCAGAGGCAAGCGGGATATTACTACGTACAAGCTCTTTCAAACCTAGATTAATGTGCTCTGCATTTATACGGCGCTCAGGCTTCTTGAAGGGTTAATGCATCCTAGCCTTGGTGTTCAATAACATGAAACACTAACAAACATGCTCTAGGGCTTAATAAAAGGTAAGCGTGAAACTAGAACAGGTAAATGGAAGAACCTGAGGTACGTTTAGAAAGTTTAAAGTTTATCGCGCGAGAAAAGCGGCAAGTTTGATTTGAGGGACTCAGAATTATATCCATATATGATTCGATGTCAGAAAATCGTAACGAATGACTTATTAACACGAAGCATAACTTCCAGTACTCCGCATTCTTAGAAATTAGGTAATTAAATATTTTATTTATTCCTTTCCAAGCTCTGAACCAAAAGCGGATCTTCTTCGTTTAAAGGTGCGTTTACTGTACCAAACAAAGAGAGTTCATTATCCAGTGTTTAACTCCTACCCACTGACAAGGCGAATTTCAAATAAAGAATTACATTTCAGACAGGAGAATGATTCATGACTAGATTAGTTGAATGAATGCGCTTATTTCATTGAGATTAATCCTTAAAATACTCAAAAGAGAAACGGAAAATTTCCACTCAACACGGAAAAGCACTGAACCGAAAGTGCCCAAACAAGACCGAATATTGTTCTTTCGTAACACGCATTAGCACCGCGAGTCAAAGCTTATCGAGGGAGCAATCTCGAAGTGACTAAGAGGACAAGAAGGTTCAGAAATAGCTACCTCTCTTACGGTGACTCAAGGCAAACACTGTAGTAAGGGTATTTAGCGCGATGAGCAGATGAGCGCAGCATCAGAGCTCGTCACGGCCGACGGCCAACATCTGGGAATGCCTGCCAAAACAGAACGAGGCGTGCAATACGGCAGCGCCTGCCGCACCTGCGCAAGTTGAGCTAAATCACCCAGCAAGCGCAGATCGCTTGTTCACGGCATCGCTCAACTAACTAATGCATGAGAATTGTTCCTAGAGAATGAAAAAGCTTAACCATTAACTCAATTTTGCTCAGCAGTCTCAAACACGTGAGCCTGAGAGAAACTTTACCATCGAACAACTTACGAACTAAGAGTTAAAGATAGAGAGATCTAGAAGCTTAACGCATAATTTTGCGACGATTGCAGCCTCGTTTCCTCATTTCCATTCACAATACGCAATAAAGCTTTAAAGTTTTTAATTTTGATAGTGCAAATGTACACATTAAAAAATATAGTGCTCAGATGTTAGAGCTGATTCATTGTAAAAAATGGAGCAGAGGCAAATCAAAACCATTTCATCCTTGAACATGTGAAACAAATTTTTAGTCTCAACTGTACAGCCTACCCGATATTTCTTCATATCTCTATTTTGAAGTTTTAACAACTTTTAGCAACGTTTGAAGTTTGCTTTTCTATTCTGAACAGCTCGCCCCCACCTTTAGACAATCCAATATAGCGCACACAAACCCAAATTGTTTCGCACCTCATAATACAGCGGAGTACGCTTCTTTCACTTAGCACGCAAATTAAGTAAAAAAAATAGCGTACACCTGCTGTTTTTTGCTATGTTATACTTATACATCGGAGGATATATTTCTATAGAAGAATAAAGAATGTGAAATGCTGATACGTGAAGAAATCAAATTCAGTCGTACGCTAGTACAGCAGTATGAACGGTTACAATTAAGTAAGAGATTGCTTTTTAATGAAACAAACCTTCACGGAAATGAGATCGCCGCAGTTGCAGTAGCTAGTACTAAGGTGAGCTAAGAGGAAGCAGCTATCAGAAGCATAACAAAGTATACCGGGAAAAGAAGTCTTTCATTCACACTAAAATAGTTTTGTCACGAATAAGTTGTAAATCATTTCCAACTTCAAACTATTAGCTCAGTTCAAAATTATTCGAGATGAACTTCATGCATGCGCTCCACACAAAGAAAATATGCTTCAAAACTAGCGATGCGCAGTCAACGACCCAAAAAGTCCAGGGATAATTCACTGTTTTTTTGACAAAAGAAAAGCGACGCCACGGAAAACAAAAACTAACTCCAAAGTAAGATAGATCAGAGTAAGCGAATTACATGTGGTCAAAATATATACTTTCGAAACGAGATTATTTTCCTCAGAATTTAAAAGAAAAAATTCTCATGTGTGATCGAACAGAACAAATGGGCATCTAAAATGAACGAAAACTTGAAAATGAACCTAGCAAGCCTGTAAACATTCAAACAGTATCTTAAGAATTGCATGAGTAGGCCAAAGGTTTAAGCACCGCCGTGATTTCGCGAGACATTATTGCTGTTGTCATCACGGCAGAGCGATCAAACAAGCGCGTCCGGCCGATAATTTCGAGATTGTCTGACGGTTCAACTTCAACTTCACATGGATGAGCTGCAGTTACTGCAAGGATATCGAAGATGTGAGATACAAGGCTTAACGTTTCGCTGTAATCGAACGCTAAATCTAGAGATGAGAGAATCGAGAAGGTCTTTTTCTTGAGTGCCAAACACTCGCCCCAGATAAAGGCTACCTTTTCTGATGGCTGGAGTGGTGGTATTATACTGTGCCAAATTTTCTATAGTAGTCGCTCACAAAAGAGTTTCATTAACAAAACCAAGCACCACGAGGATATAATTTACAGAAGCACAAAGTATACAAACACGACGTCGCCTCCCTGCCATTAAGCGAAAATTCGTAACAAATCCTTCAATCGAAAAACCCTACAATAGTCAGAAAAAGCTACTTCTTACGTCAAGTAACTGGAGATCCCTTTGAGCAGCTCTCAAATCTCTAAGGTACTGTAATTCCCGAAATATTGTGATATGAAGAAGCGCCCTAAAAAATTGGATCGAGATACCGAGAAGCGCTTAACCTTCAAAACGCCGAGTAGGAACTTAATCTTTATTGCTCCCTCATGAGAGGAGAAGCTGTAATAAGAACCCGTATCTTAGCTACAAAATTTTTGATTGCATACGCTGCTACAAGACGCAAAATATCACATCCAAGACTATTCAGGTACGAGAACAGTGCTCCGCACAAGCTGCACGACGAACAAAAAAGTACCATTTGCTGAAAAAAATCACACTAATGGTAGGCTAGTCCTCAGCTGTAAGCATTGGCTTCTGAGAATGAAAATGGTGGCGGCAGTAACAGAAACATCCACTGGTTACAATTGAGAGCACTCTATTTCCTTGTAAGATCATGCAAGCAAGAGAAACAGGATATCAAGCAAGTGAAGCAGGATACGTGGACCGAAGTTCCACACTTGTAATCGCCTTCAATTATGGTTTCTAGGGTGATTTATAAGCTCCAATTACAGCATGTTGCTGCAAAAAAAAACCTTCAGGCTAAACAAGAAAGAACGGAGTCCCAAGATATGCAAGAACGTCAACAACCATGCTCAAGGTTAATCGCAAAAAAAAAGTTACATTTACGAACCCTCAATTCATTCGCTAATGTATTAGAATAATACAGCACAGAGCGACAGCGTTTCGCGTGTTTCTCGAAGTCGAACGCGGTAGAAATATTTTCATAGCAAGAAGTTATGATTTCAAATATAAACCATCAGATGACATAAAATAAATTACTTAAAAATAAGCATAGCGCACCTTTTCTTAAAGCTGAACTAATTGCATTCGTAAATTGTGTTGCAGTGAATCATTCAACTTCGTTATGAGAGAATACAACCAAGAATTTTCCAAAAAATGAAGAACCCGTTTGATAAGCAAAATTTTCAGCTAACCGACGCTTAATCATCTTCGAGAACTATGTGCATCACTGATAACAGGCTCCACCCAGTTTTGTAGAAAAGCAGGAAAACTAAGCTTGAAAATAATCACTAAAACAGCCCAAGTTTTACACGCAGGTTAGCGCTTCACTCTCTAAACTGCATGGACTACCATGAGCATTCGAACTTCTGAAAGTGCAGCCGGGGAAAATAAGCAATATATTGTTACCTGCAGCTTCTCCAACTCGAACTGTTGCTGGGATGATCACCTTTGAGGGCAGCATACATTTTTAAATCTTTCGTCACTCATAAAGTACTTTGAACTATGCTCAGACGAATTCGGACACGATAAAGCGGAATAACCTCCGGACAAATTTTACGATTAGATTAGAGGTTAGTTTAAGCCTCTCTAACCGCTACAAAAAAAAAGCGTATCGAAGAGAGGAAGGAGGAAGGCACCATTTAGTATGGATATTGGGGAATGCGGAATCTATGCAGAAGGGGCATAGAAACAGTAAGTTTGGAAAGAAGTTCATGAAACAAGATGAAAGTTAAGAAGCAAGTAATAGTGCTGAAAAACAGGACAGCAGTGAACCGAAAAAGTTGGTCCTTAATATAGCAAAAAACGTTTTATTGCAACGAAAAGAAGGTCAACCTAACTCTCAGCTCGGACAAATTTTAAGAATGGTAAACAGAAATCTCATGTACAGTCTCAAAAGTTTACGTAACAGGCACCTATTCCCTAGCTGCTCAGCTATTGGCTATTGTGATATCTACGAGTGTTTACTAAGATATCAATATGTTGGGAGAATTTTAGAAACAGTTGTGAGAATGTTATCTATCAGCTTTATTGGAAATAAAATCCTCCCTCTCTCCCTTCAACATAATTTGAGCTCGTTCCTTTCAATATGTTTAAATTTCTTAAATTTCTCTTCAACATTGACGACGCAACTCAGACCATTTACATGAGAACAAAAAAGCGATTAAGCAATAAAGCGATAAAGCGCAATCGAAGCAGGCGCAAGCACCTGTCGGGCCACTGCACAAGTGCCTCCTTCAGCGACAGCACGCACAGCGAAGCACGCTCACTTGAAATCAGCTCTTGCATGCTACAGAAAACGTAGTAAGAAAACTGCGATTAACAGGATTAACTGAGGTACTGTATAACCCAAGTCTACGGATTTAAATATGAACATTTAACTTGGATCATTTAATGTGAGAATTCAGAACTTGTGAAGTTCTTGAACTAATTTCAACTTGTCTTTCGTTCTGAAACAGTCTTTCTAATAAGAATCACTACTTTTCCATAAAACTATCAAACCAGAAACAAATTTTACACTGAACAAGGTAGACATGGAAGCTTTGTGAGGAAGTGCTTCACAAGTTCACAACCATGGGTAATCGAAAAGGTCGGCTTCTGTACGCCCAAAGGAGTTTATCGCTTTCCCCAAGTATAAAAGTTGAAACACTTGTGTGATGATAAATTTAAATAACAAATGAAATACATAAGAATAACGTAATACGAATTATTTCGCAGCTGGCACCAAGAATAGATTTTTAATGCTATATATGAGTAATTTCGCACCTGCTAAAAAAAGCTCCAATATGTATTTGCCATGAACTTTTAAGGATAACTGATTCATTGCTCGACTGAGGGAGAAAATTCATGAGGTTCAATAATGAAGAGATGATAAATAAAGGTCATAGGGAAACTAGGTATGTTTGTGAGATAAGCCAACTCTGTGTGCAGAGCATTGTTTCAAAACATTTCATTTAGAATGAATTTACGTTCTGCTTATAAATTAATAATTTATGTTTCATAAAAATATTAGTGTTCACATCAAAGTAGCTTGAAAATGCACAAGAATAACGCAAAGTCAATGGAATTGTAGTTTTTCGAATTGATATGCGTAATTTTCTGGTTTTAATTTCCGTGTCTCTTTTTCAAAATTTAATCTACTTTCAGTTAATATTTTATGTACCTTACTTCAGGAGAACATTTTTATTTGTTACAAAAGCTAAATGTGTACAACTAGTTGGACCAAATTATTAGTTTGCCCATCCCTGCCCACAAGAAACGTCGAGAGAAGGAAAAACGAAAGTGAGGAGGAAGGCACGATTTAGTATGACATTATGAGAAGAGGGAATCTACGCACAAAGTATGTCCACTCACCAAGAGAAAAGAAACAGTAAGATTGAAAGTAGTAAATGGAACACGATATAAGTTGGAAGAAAAAGTAGTAGGTTCTGCAAAATAGACAGCAGTGAACCTAAAAGACGAGGGTCTACATCAAAACAAAACCACTATTTCATTTCAATAAAAGGAATGGCTGCCAAACATTCAGTAAACAATGGTACAAAAAATTCATTTCTTATGTCATTTGTTCACATCACTAGCCAAAAACATTTCATGACAGATGCCCCAATACGAGTTAATTTGTACCATCACGACAAATTTATAAACTAAGTTTTACATGCGGATTCATCACAGACGCGTTGCAGTTTAAAAGATCCACTATGAATCTTATCGTTCCTAGCATGATTATAAAAACTGCCATCTGCAATATAGCTCGCAGTCGGGATCAACCGAGCATAAAGGTAGCAGAATAGATTATGAGTTAGTTTAAGCTTCCTTTACTATAACTAAAGAGTTCCATGGAGAAGAAGAAGGAAAGCACCATTTACTATGGAATTTAAGGAACTGGAAATCCGTGTGTGCCCCCAAACAACACCGCGCACAGAAACAGCGAGACAAAGAAGTGCATGTAACAGTATGAAAGTTGAAGGAAAACGTAATGGGTACTGAAAAAAATAAACAATTCAAAAAATGGCCTGTAACAAAACAGAAAAACTCTTCTGTACGATCAAAAAAGTTACCAAAACTTCAGCTCGGGACCCCAAATCTTTCCCCTATTCCTCATTAATAGCGTCAATTCGCAATTAATACAATGGCTGTATCCCCTTGAGAGGTAAGAGGCAGCACATCAAATACACGCATCACCAGAGCCGACATACTCATTAGACGCTAGTCACATCTAAACTATGAGTACATTCAGCAGCACCTAAAAGCTGGAGTGATCCCGTACAACTGAGATATTAGCGATAAGATTTCATCCTGTCCAAAAATTAGGAACAAAACACATTCGTTTCATGATATAATTATGATCTAACTACAATTAGTACATCTCCAACAAGCTTAAGTTAGTGCAATAATGCTAATTAACACGTTCACCGCGTTTCCGAGATCGTAAACGATTGGTTTGCTAGGTTGTAAGCTGCAGAATATGAAAATCGACTTTACTGGTCGAAGATATTTTTATTCTTCCTAAACAATATGAAAAATACAATATTACGATGACCTTTCCCCTCGCATGAAAATATTTATTTTCAAAAAAAGGTCTCAAAAGATGAAATTATCATTCATTAATACCGATACGTGAATGAGTAATTCACCTATTGGTACACATATGGTCCAATACCCGGGGAACGCGCTAATAAAATATTTTTGAGTGGATCCAGAGAACGAGGCAGCAACTCGTGAGTGACCCTGCAAAAAAGAGGCAGGCGCATGCGGGGTGAGCGGGTCCGTCACAACAAACGAGGTGTCTGTGCATACTTATTGTAATATTTACACAGACGCGGACAGCAGGAGCAAGTCGAATACCAGCGGTCAGTCACGCGACTCGCGTCATCACGCTACCGAGGCGGGCGGGTAACACAAAACTCAATACCATCGGACGCGTGCGTGACTCCGTGCAGCTGTCAAGATACAACGGGACCTTCCAGGAGTTTTGAGCTCTGAGCGCAGCACTGACTGGGGGAAATATTTTTCTTTCATAGAAAAGAAATTGTAATCGGGAATAAAATGTTCATATCTGTTTTCTTCGGTGCATAAAAGATGCCAGCTAAGGCCATACATCGAGATAAGTAAGGGGTCTTAAAATGAGTAATTTACAGTTTAAGAATAGTTATTTTTTTCAATGACCAAAAAAATACCGAGTAAAAATAACTTGAAATTTAAATTACTGTATCGTCCACGTTTAGAATTACAGCGTCAACGTGAGATGAGATGCATTTCAACAAGATTACCATACATTATACAGTACAGTATCCGTGCTACCAAACCTTGAGTCAAAATATGAACAAACTGATTCAAGGCAAAGGAAGAAGAATTGAGAAAATCCTCTACGTGAAAAACGTTTCAACAGCCAAGACGCAAGCAGGTTCAGCGAGATACGAGGTTTAATTACATAGTTGGCGCAAAAATTCACAGTTCTAAAAACTAATTAATTACTGGAATTAATGAAGGCACGTAATTTCTTCCGAAAATTGTTTTGCTTGGGGAAGAAAGAAAGCGTCGATATTTTACGCTCAGAGCTTCCATCTGGAAGTTATCAAGTCCGACAGTCACAAGTTCAATTCGAGGAGAGCACGGGGATAAGGAAGAACTGTTGGTGCGGATTATCGTACGAAGATTTCATGAAATTAGTGCAGGATATCGACTCAAGTAGAGGAAGCAGCAAGATCACGACAGCGTCACAGCGGTTCCTAAGCACCCTCACCAAAACCGATGAAAGCTTCAAAGAGAAGCTGAATAGATAGTCTTCTAGCATGGAAGGCGTAAGGCCCCACGATTCAAGTTGTCCTCTAGCGTAGGTCAGCGATACGATTCTGGAAAAACTAGTTTTGCCAGATAACGCCACGGCGGTACATGCAGACTGCGCTGTCATTATACCACTAGAAACTGCGTTAGTCGAGCAACTAAGTAAAATAATTTGCAAGTGCGACAAGGAGAACCTGCCATCTGAGGAAGGGACGAGTGAAAGAATGACTAAAATTCACCTAGGTAGCGTGGTGCGTTGCAGTGATTGTATGAAGCTCTTTATTTCGCTGGACTTTTGCAGGGACGGCTAGGCTAAGATGAGGAGGAAAGACTAAAATGGCATTCCTTCACAGCCAAACTTTGGCCTGCAGCAAACAGAATTGGGCCAGGCTAAAAATAAGGAGGGCGGCAGCTCCATCACTTACACGTGTCCCTCCTGCTCAGGCCGAATCGTAGCCAACACTAAGGGAGCCGAAACTTTCAACATCATCAAGTCGACGGGCAACAAAGAGGATCACGGAGTAAACCAGCCTATTTACGTCCCACTCAAGACTATGATCTAATAATGAGATGTGACACGAACATGACTTTTGGCCAGTTCAGAAAGAAGTTATAATCAAGTTATTATTTTTTAGATTTTACGTAAATTTATTCAAATTAAATGAAAACATTTTTTCTATCGCGAGTCAAAAATAGAAACACACTCGACTCCAACGAAAACATAACTGGCCGCTACCAATACCGGAAAATTAATGACAAAATTGTCTAATCAAAGTGGTTAATAATTATAATTGTCATCAAATTAGTATTCGTCCTCTAATAACAAGGACATCTAGCAATGAATTTAATAATAATAAATATTTTCAATGCAAAATTTTGTTTGATCTCAACGCACAACCTCTGAGGCATTTGCCGTAACAAGTAAAAAAGATTTCAATTTTAACATTCAAAATTGGAAGAAGAATTTTAAAAAACCAACAGAGGAACTTGACAAATACGCCGTAAAGGCAATTGATCGAGGCAACACTAATGAAGTGTAATACTTAGGTAGGAAATACAAAGGCTTAATGCTGACCATGAGTTTGAGCACACCTAAACGCTCAAATAAAGCTTGGAGCCTAATGAATCTTATGATTTAATTTAGAATCGACGCGAGATGATAAGATCAGTGATACCGTGCTGCGTTGTGTATCCAGAATCTTGATTCGCGTTTTTCTCTCTTGACATCCACATGAGTGATATAAAAGTAAGGATGAACCCATTTCAGGACTAAAAAATATTCGATCAAGTTCGATCTAACAAAAGAATTATTTTGTTCATTACAATAAAATGGCAAGAAAAATAGTTCTTTTCAGAACAACACTATCTTGAACGTAATGCTGCTCCTATAAATTGTTATGAGATGAAATTCAATGATTCTCAGTACCAGAAACAATCTTCACACGGTTTCACGGCGTCGGAGAGTTGGTTCAACATTAATGACCTATGACAGTAGAAATGCAGATATGACTGTGCCGTCGAGTTTACTGAACTGAGATTATGTTAGAGAACTGATGAGACACGGAGGATCGTCATTACTTTGGACAACTTTTGATGTAGCATTGCCAAATATTGATCTAACAGCTCGTCGAGTATCAGAGATTCTCAGTAAGTCAGCCTCTGCATTGCCGATGTTCTCTTAATTTTCAAAAATTTCGAAAAAATCTATTAAACAACTTTGAATTGCATTTTTTTAAAAGGACGAAATCTTGAACGTAGTGTGCCAAATCACCTGTGCGATATTATAGCCCGGAATTACCACACAAAAATGCCTGTTACACAATGGCGGCACTAATTCCAAAATGTTAAACACCAAGATTTTTTGATATGAAATAAAACATGAAATTCTTATGCAAACCCTCCGGTAGACTTTAGACTAGGTAAGTTAGTTTGAGCCTCCCTAAACGAAAGTAGTGTTCCAAAGAGATAAAGAAGGTAAGCACCAATTAGTAAGAAGTTGAGGGAACGAGAACTTAAGTTCCCACACAAGATCCACTCCGCATAGAAACAGCAAGTCAGGAAATAAGTTTATGAAACATGGTAAAAGTTGATAAAGAAAATCGTAGATGTTAAAAAAAACGTGACAGCAGTGAACAGAAACAAACTGCCTTTATCAAAACAAAAAAAAACTTTCTATTTCAACAAAAAGAACTCCTACTTAGCTCCCGTCTCAGGACCTCGTATTTTCCCTTGAGAACGCTACTTCCAATAGGTACAAAAGTCGTATCACCTTGAGAGGCTACGCTCGTCGTTTAATACCATCCATTCAACTTCAACAAACCACCCACGACAGAGATGAATTAACGAAGCACGAAGTGCGCACCACTTTCAACTTTTCCATATTTCAAAAGGACACCGAATATTAAACAGCGTCACCAAAACAAAGACAACACAGAAAAAACAGGCCATAAAATAAAATCCTTGGTCACGAGTCTGACCTGAAATTGGGGTTTTTAGGTCAAGTGTCCAGATAGCCCTGCGCGTCGATCGAAACGAGAAGTTCTTAACATAACTAATGCACTAAGGATTAGAGGCATGCCAGCCACGCTGCACCCACCGAGCTCAAATTCAGGTTTGGCACGGAAGAACGAGGTATGCTGATTGACACAAGTCACGCAACGAACAAAAATGCACTCGAAAAGAGAGCACCAGGGTCGAAAGAGTACAAAAAAACTGGTCCGAACTTGGGAGGACAGTTTAAATATTAGGGTGAATAAAATGAATGCTCTGTTGAGAGTTCTATACAAAGTTACAGTGCACCGAAAAACTTGAAGGCTGCATATGTGCTACATAACAGTTAAATAACGTAATGAATTCATTGTGCAACGATTTGGAACATTAAATTCGTTGGTAGAGCTAAAAGTTATCGATTCTCACAGCTAACCAAAATACGACACTCTCTGCAATCAGACTAATGCAAAACATCTCCATAAAAATTAATGAACTCGTAATTCAGTTTATGAAAGCCATGTCAAAAGAGTTCAGATTCAATCTACCAATATTTTATGGTTACCCCTACAACCACCTACACCTCTGAATATTTTTAAGGCTACGAGAAATTAACACTTCGGCCGCAATGGGCTCCACCGGTGGCTACGGAGTGAATTTTCACAATGCTGCTGACCGACCAGCAGTCACCAACTCAATTTTCATAAATACTTAAAAAGCAAAATGAGGATACAATCCAGTTAATGATTGCTTTTTCAAAATTGCTTATTACAATTGACTTTAAATTTGAGTTGAATATTTAACTTCAGTTTTACCAATTGCGGTCAAAGTGTTAAGTGTGGCTTATGTATCTCTGCTACGCCTCAAAATGATCAGCAGCAATCTCTCGTAAACGACAAGTCCTCCTCAAACATCAAGGCATCTGAACAACCTGTTTTCCAAATTAGACTCGACAGGTTAGTTCTGTTCTCCATATCTTGAATATTGTATGTTCGAAATTTCCAACATTCCAGCTACGTAAATAACGCGTTTACACGTTCGATACAACCTTATTGTTAGGTAAGGTTGTAAAGTAACAGAGTTTAAAAAACGACTATACTGCTCGACAATTTTTTTTTATCTTTCCTAAGAAAAAACGTTGAAACTTTACCTCATATACTTTAATCTCTTCTAAAAAAAAGATGTTGAAATAATTGAAATGCTGTTCATTCACACCGATACATAAATGAACAATTTATATAGCGATACTCATGCCCCAATATGCAGTCAAAGCGTTAACATTTGACGCACAGCCCTCCCCACGCCGCTCTACCCTGGTGAATATTCACCAAATTGATACCTGAAACTCCATCTCTTCAACATATTCCTGGGTTTTGTACTTTGATCATTTAAAATTTTATTTCTTACTAGAGGTTAGGCATAAGATTCATCTTCTCAATTATTTAACCAGGATTGTTGGTATTTCTATCGGGGAATCAACACATTTGATACTAGCCATCCATTACCTGTTTGATCTTGACCGTAAAAGATAGATGACTTGGACGCTAACCCTCATACGAAGCACGGCCAAGAGAGCATTGGGACGGAGTTTTACGTCTGAAAAAATTTTACCAGTTGATGCTGCTATACTACTTAGCTTAAGATTCCCCAGGCACAACAAATACGATTTTAAAAGAGCGATCAAGGGAAGACTCAGTTCAGACCGTAGAAAACAGAGAATTTATGCACAAAGCATGATCCCACACGAGATATTCTACGCATAGAAACGGCAAGTTTGCTAGGAAGGAGGAGAGAGAAAAGACTAGGATAACGAGGAAAGAATGATGACTAAAAAGTCAAGACAAAGGATAGACCAACCTGACTAACCTGAACATACTGTTTTGTTTTGTCTATCGCTGAGGTTCCCAACCTTTTTTTCGCCTCGCATCCCTTAAGAAATTTCATTCCAACTTTGCACCGCCTGATAGAAAAATACCAACGTATTGCCAATTTACTATTATTTACCTGGACTTCTCTCTCACCCCCTGGAATGTGGTCTCACACCCCCAGGGGGTGCGCGCATCCCAGGTTGAGAACCCCTAGTCTATAATATGCACCCTAAGGGGTGACATTTGTCATACTAATCGGCATGTCTTCATCACCAAATTGCCGACGCCACTTCAGACTAATAAGAGACTATTTTTTACGCTCCCTCCCCGTCTAATCAAGCTTTACTCAACATAGCTTTGTAATATATTAGTGCACCCTCGCTCGTCTCTTTTAATAGTGAAATACGTGCTTTCTTCGTGTTGATTGATTACAAGTTAATTTCAGGCTTCCATGCTAAACAAATAAGTTTGAACAGAAGAAGGATGAACGCATAACTTATTTGGAGATAAGGGAACGCGGAATCTATGTACAAGGTGTGTTCTCGCACAATATACCTCTTGCGCATAGAAACGTAAGTCGAGAACGAAGGTTAGGAAACAAGATAAAGAATTGAAGAAGAAAGTCAGAAGTGCTGAAAAACAGAACAGCAGTTAATCGAAAAAACATGGTTCTTAAAGAAAAATTCTTTTAATTTAAAAAAGGTTTACTTACTCTCAGCTAGGGACCTCACATTTTCCCCCGCCGAGAGTTAATTCCCATAAATACAACAGCTGAATCCCCTTGAAAAGAGCTCTTTCGAATCCCCTTCGTAAGGAAGGAAAAGAGGATTGAAAGTGAGATAGAAAACCGAAAAATTTTCATGAAATAGTAATGCCGAAAATAAATACGCAAATTATACTCGACACGGTTACACACCGTGTACTGAAACACTCGATTTGATTTATTTCTCTCACTAAATGTTCTATTTTATGTTGAAAATAAATGTCTCGTTTTGAAACTGGTAGCAGGTCATGCTAAAGATCACATTTAAATTATACATAAAAGAAAGTTATTCAAGTTTTAGAAAATGAGAAGGTAGCAATTAATGCCACATGCGGGGAATTCAGACAACCCAAACAAAAATTAGTCTGATAATGGCAGAACAAAAAGTATGCATAAAATAAATAATTTCTTAGAAAGCGATATCCAAAGAACTATTCAAAACTCGGACTGACAAAAAGTACAGCGACGAGCGGAGAGAGACAGCGAGAAGCCAGCTTTTCAAAAGAACGAGAACAAAACTTGCTTGCAACATCTCAAGGCTTCACTGCAATCAAAACTTTTGAGTTTCGATGACAGGGCGAGCAGCCCTGCTAAACAAGCAGAAACTGACTTGTAATTGTTGCACTGCGAATGGTAATCGTCCACAACAGTCGAGGCAACCGTTGCTAATAAGAAATATTAACTCATAAAATAAGGGCCACACAACAAAACACCTCAATTTGCGTCAGCATTATAAAAGTTGTTATGTACACATATTTTATGCACCGTCGATCGTGCTTCATACGTAAAACCATGCACAAAGCATGACTTGAATTATTTTGCAATAAGTTATGCACATCTATAGATATTACTATAAAATTCAACAGCATTAACACGTTTAACTGCGTGTGCGCGGTTACTAAGGTCGGTTGCGTTTGGTTGGAAGAAGCCGTACTGGAAAACCGGCTTTACTGCTCTAATCCAGTGTTATTCACTAATTTTTGCAAGAGAGGCACTTCCGTTAAACGCATTGATTGAGAGAGCCTCAGCTACTTCAAGTTAGCGTATATTGTATATATTATATAATAATTAATCAATTTGTACATTTTTCGAGAACCGTAAATAGAGTCATCGCGAGCCGCACAATGAATACCACTGCAGTCTAATTTCTAATGCATTTTTAACCTTTCAACGAAGTGTGAAAAATACTATTGCACGATGTTTCCTTGTACGCAAAAATTTATTTTGTAAAAGGTACTAAAATAGTTGAATTGCTATTCATATATACCGGAACGCAAATAAGCAATTTATTTAGCATTACACATTTTTACTAATGCGTAGTCAACGTGTTAAACTGTGAATTATTAGGAATGGCAATCTTAGCACCCAGAAAACAAAAGTTATTCAGAGATTCTATTATTTAGAGTTACAACTTCTATGAATCCAATTTTTTTAAATGGTTCTAAAAAAATTTTTGGGCTGAAACAAATTAGAACACCGAATGAAATCTTTACCCTAATACTTGCCCGAATTTTAATGCTACACTCCTTATTTTCGCATACATGGTGTGTTCAGTGAGCAGGGCATTTGTTCTAGAATAAAATGACCATTCTTTCATCGTGGCCTACTATTTTCTTAAATACAGTACAGCAATTGCGTATTAATAAACACAGCTTTATTACTTCTTCGGCAGAAAAAAGTGCGCACTAAGTTATCCTCATCCCTACATCTATATTATAAAGGAATCGCTACGAGGAATACTCAAATGCTACGTCTGGCCAACGACTTTCATATCTTCGAAAAGAACCGCTCTAAAAGATATGCTCTCGCGGATAAGCATAACTTCGAATCAACTCCACAATCTTCCTCTCGTCCATTTCCTTCAACCTACAACATCGCCAGACGACGCTACACCTTACCATCATCACCAACTGCCTCCTCTACATCACCACCACGACGCTGCTGAGGGACTACAAGTTCAAGTTATCAGATACCTCTTTCCCTTTCCTCTATCACAATGTACTTCTTTTCTTTATAATCTTAATCATTTAGGATATTATTCATGTCTATAGATTGAATGCGGGATCCTAATTAATGTTTATCACTATCTTGGGCTTTTCACTTATTAACAATTAACTACTGTCGTAACGTGTTTGTTCACTAACGTAGAGACGCGCCCTGATTCCCTCAAGCCTAGCGGGCAACGCTAGTCTTACGCAGGGGTTTGTCAGAGGCAGTCGAGAAGGTTCCCTCAATAAGTCAGATATTGAAGAGTAACAGTACAAGATCATATAAGCGTCACTGGTGTCTTCCCCTGCGGTTCATCGCCTTTGGCGATGAACCTGCTTTGCTTTGAACGATTGTAAGAGTGACAATTGACTGTAAATTACCTGGAGATTCGTCTTACTCTAATTAATCGTGAATACGGATCGTAAAGCAACCAGCCTTCCCGCACATACTTCGACAACGCCCAAACGCAAGTCGAGTCATCACTTCAAATCAGACAAAAATCGACGCCACCACAATAACACCGAAATGCTCCAAAGAACAGTTTATTTTACATCAAACATACGAAACGAAGTGCAAAACAATTTGAGCTTAAAGGCTGTTTCAAAACTATTTCAAGATCGTACTCAAAATTTTAAAAATTGCTATAAAACTAAAAAAAATTGAGTAGCAAACTTCGCAGTGCCTCAATAGCTACTCTTAACCCGAGAACATAACTTGCACCAAAGTTTAAAATGTAAATGAGTAAATTTGCATTAATATGCAGTAAAATCTATGATCAAACAACACCATGAAAAATAAAAGCAAAACACAAATTTTATATACTGCACTTGAACTTTCGCTGAATAGAGAGTGATCTTTAAAAGGTACGTAAAACACACCATTGTATTTTTCCGGCGCTTCAAGGAGATAAGATAATGACCCTGAATCTCACAATACACAACACAACAAGACAGTGCAAACGGATTTGACGCTCACTTTACTCTTCACAGAAGACTACCGTATAAATTACAGTCAACCCCGACCTCTAGTGGCTGGCTACGATTTCCGAGATTGCGAGCACGTACTGCCTCTCTGCTCATCGTAAACGCTAAGACGCAGGAAACTGTCTTGACACACAAGACGATGCTGCTTGTGCTCATGTTTCTTCAACGTGTTTGCCTGTCTTCGTGAAAACTTCTCTAAACACAAAATTTAATTCCGTTTTATCATTTCGGTTGTGACTAGGAGTTCGACAAAAATAGCGAACCTTACGATAAAGGCTCTCACGTAACTTGCGTGACTCATGTCTTGTGGTGACAGTCATCGTTCACAGCCATTTCGCTGAGTCGATTGCATAATACTTTTCAATCCGCCCACAAGCGAGTTACCTCATGACATCAGTACCAAAAGGCTGTAGTGGAATGCAGAAAAATCTCAGGCACCTAACACTAAACGAGTTAAAATTCCTAATCGAATACGGAGAAAAACCATAATCATTCGCAAGCGTAAACACTCATCAACATTATTTGTGAATCTGACGGTCTCAGTTGCATCTCTATGCAGAGTATTCTCACAAAAGCATATAACCCTCACTGAAAATATGAAAAATATCACCGCGAAATACATCTGACAATCAGAACTAATGATTCAGGCTCTAACTTAGGCAATGGAAACCTCAGGTCTGATCAGTATGAACAAATTAAACTACAATTTCACGTCTCATCTTGCCACAAAACAGCACGAAAAATCTACATTTGACAGCATCGATGTCAAACCAACATTTCATGCTGCTAGCACGAATGAGACAAATGTTTATGCAGTGGATTTCAAAATCCACTTTTATTAACAGCTCAAATATATTTTATTCCTCGTGAAATTTGTGCCCTGACGTGTTCTTCGACGTTCATTGTCGACTGGCAGTTCCTTCCTCATCCTGATATCGATGACTACTTGATGCCGGTGCCAGTTGAATGATAGTAGGTGTCATAATGGTAACATGAGTACAAAATTGAAAATTCTGACGTTAAAGGGGTAATGGAAATCCGCGCATACACCTCCTACGCAGGTCGTGCAGAACACACGGGCTCTCCCGACCAAAGCGACCAAGGAGTCGAGATGCCCGGCTAGTCGCGAAACAGGTTTGCATAAAAGGGTGAGGCCGGGCACTAGGATCGTCAGCTCGAGAGTTCTTTTTTAAACTGCAAAGCCAAAAGACTAATAAAAAACTATTACAGTAGAAAACTATTGCACTATTGCAGTAGAAAGAATCGAAACTTCAAAGCTTACCTACAAGTTCAAGAGCTTCAGAAAATTAAAACAGTGCAACTGATTAATATGATATTGTATGTCCTGTCAGTAATGATGATGAAGAAAAATATTTTTCGGAAACTTACATTACATCAATTAGAAAGGTAGCAACACTAAAAAATTAACGGCGTTCGATAAAGCAACAAACCAAACGACAAATGAGGTTTCAAAAATGTTTACCCCCACATCGCTTTGAAATCGCTCAACACAAAGCTCGGTGATGAAATAAAGTACGTTAAATTTTAAGAACCAGCTTCACACTGTACATCATAATAATACACTGCACATGAAAATGTGAAGTCGAAGGAGGCCTATAACGTATGCGTGAAGCGTAAGCCTTATAGCTATCTGCACAGAAATTATGCAACACATAACGAGGGCAAAACGTAGTGCAAGGCACAGAAAGCACAACTAGCCTGAGTTATTAGAGGGAACAACTAATGCGCTACAAGTCATCATAACAGTTAATAAAACTGAGTTTATCATTCAAAATATTGTGATCAAACGAAATCGACTCAATAACATCGCAAAAACATTCCTAATTGAAATGCAGCAAAACAAAAACAGCAAGAACAGTTTGGCATTGCGCTTCGTGACAATTCGGTTATTCGTAGCAATTGAACTACCGAGACATCCTCAGTTCAATTGTTAAGACAGGACAAAAAGTGCCCTCACCCAAACACAGACAGCAAAAAATTCAGAAAGCATGACCGATGATGGCACCTGTGCAAAACTACTGAGTCGACAAAACGCTAGACGTCTGACAGATCACCTTACACAGCATAAAGCTTCTTCGGCGCGTGCCGTGCAGGTAACATCTACACGTATTTCACATGGGAGCAATGAATGAACAGTCCCCACAACAAATCTTAACACGTTCGTCGCGAATGTGTCCCAATATGTAAATCTCTAATTCACGTTCTGATTTAAATGAATGACATTTCATCTGTCTCGCGACCTTTTAATGAATAACTGTTATTATCCGAGGTGAAATGTTACAACAATTGTATTTTTTTTTAATTTCTTAGGAAGGATTAAACTATTCGAGAAGCAAAATTGATCTCCTAATTTTGCTACCTACACCCTCACCAAACCAACCGTTAACAACAAGGAAACGCGATGAGAGTAACACGCTTTGATAGGGACAAAAATTAAAGAATGAAATGAACAGAATATCGCTCACCCTCACATCATATGAGACCAGAGAGCGTGTCAAAGCAGCCTTCCCCCCCAAAAAAGAAAGCGATGCAGAATAAAAATAAACTAATTATCAATACATTTACCTGAACTCTTACATTTACAACTGTTCCCGTTCAACAAAATTAACACTGGGAAACTCGGAGAAAAATTCGTTTACGCAGTACTAGAAAGGGGCATATTTCGTCTCGGGTTTGCACATCTAGTTAAGCACCACGAAAAAATAAAAGAGCTGAACAAAATTTGGCGACAACAATCACTACCAGCGTACAGTTAGAATAAAGCTCAGTAATCCTAGATTAGAAGTTAGTTCCAGCATCTCTAGCCACAACAAAGACATTCCAAAGAGAGGAAGTGTCATGAACTTCATGGAATATGTCATGAACTTTAAGAAATATTACTTGTCATTTTTGATATGCCATGAGAATTTAGCTTTATAAAATATTTTATAAAGCTCATGGCATATTTCATAAAGCTCAATTCCCATGATGCATCAAAAAAATGACATAAAATATTTCATGAAGTTCATGACATTTCATACAGTTCACGATAGAAGGATGGAGGCCCCATTCATTACGGAGTTGAGGGAACGCGGAATCTATGCACAACGTGTTCCCACACAAGATGCTCTGAGTATAGAAACAGTTAGTCCAGAAAAAAGGTTTTTGAAACAAGATGAAAATTGAAGAAGAAAGTTAGAGGGTCCAAAAACAGGACAGCAGTGCTCCGAAATTGGTCGATAGCAAACACAAATATTCTACTTCAACGAAAAGAAGGCCTACCTAACTTCCAGCTCGAGACCTCACATTTACCTCCTGGAAGCGATAATTCCCATAAGTACAATAGTTGCATCCCCTGAAGGACACGTCCTTAGATCTGTGTCACCTACTCAACTCACATCATCGTCTAGTGTCAATCATTGCTAATTCTGCCGCGAGTGCCAAGAGTTACAACTAAGTTGTGCTGATTACCCAGGAACTGAAGATCACAAGAAGAAGCGAGGTGACTTCCCCAATGGAGTTCAACGTCTACGTGTTTTCGAAGTAGTACACAGTCCAAGGATCCATTGCATGACGATATCCTTCAGCGCACCTCTATTGGCCGTGATGTGCAAGCAAAAACACAGCGCAACTTTTGAACACCAGAATAACTTCATGACCATAGCGCCCCAGTTTTCGTGGAAGGTCACAAACAGAACAAAGGCGTTAAGTAGATAAAAATAAGTTCTTAACCTTGCTTGAATGCAGGTGTAAACTCATAAAAAACTTGCACTAATTTTTAGTCTACGGTTTTTCGATACTAAAGCTACTTTCCCGTGATTTCCTTACTGAACTCAACTCGCCCAAATCCTATCTCCACACCATTGTCAAAATTATGACTACTTTAGACACACAGAAAGACGAACTATTAAAAATTTACAGAAGAATAAATAAATAAGAGAACACTAGAAATTGAATTTACATTTAAATTTTCATGATTGAAAATTTATCTTCACGAAAGTAACTCAAGGTTCAATATTACCATAACGTGGGTCGGAGTCCACGTTAATAGAGAAAACATGTCTGCCGTTCTCGTCCTTTTACTTCTTTAGAAGCCACTGTCGCTCTGGGACAGAAGTTTGGTAAAACCGATTTACATTTGAGAATATTTCCCCTCACGGGCGTTTTTCAAAAATGTTTACGAAACTATACGATCTCTGAATAATAAAAATGGCAATTTTTAGCAAATTTTCGTGAATTTTGAGGTAAGAAAGGGAGCACTTATCCTTCACGGAAAACAGCGCTTGTATTTTCTAAATTCCCTTAAAAACATGAACAAAACCCTACAAGTACGCGACAATGGATTTCGACGACATGGGCTACTCTTCAGGTCCCCTTCATCAAATACCAGGACGCGCGTCTTGAGCACACTTATATTCAGCATCTCAATGATCGTCTCAACTTTGTACACATTTTCAAAGTCACACAGCGAATGTTATCAGCAGCGACTTGGCTCAAATAGATCATTTACAGGATAATTCGCCGCACCAGAAAACATTGACCAAATAAATGTTTATAAGACAGACCGGTGTAGTTTAGAACTCACAGAATTTAGCTCACCCAACGATACAAAAATACTCATTCCACGACTGACGAGCAATAAAACATGAACTAACGTGAGCCCACAGCGCAGTTATGTCAGCACTATACACACTGAATTGCACTATACACACTAATTGCACTATAAACATGAACCTTACTTGCTGCAATCCATCACCCACAGTACACGTTATTGCGTGAAGATTTACCTGAGGAAGTTCCTGAACGAGTAGACCAAATGCAAGGAGTTCAATAAAATGGTCGACCTTATTTGCTTCAATACATCACTCACAATTCATGTAATACAGAGACGATTTACCTGAGGAAGTTCCTGAAGGAGTAGACCAAACAAATGTAAGGAGTTCTATAATAAAGTTGACCTTTCTTGCTTCAATACATCACACACAGTTCACGTAATAGAGGGAACATTTACCTGAGGAAGTTCCTGAAGAAGGAGTAGACCGAATGCAAGGAGTTGTCGTTGATGTCAAACTTGCTGGTGGCAGGCGGAGATCGCTTGCGACGCCGTACGGCTTTGCCCGCTATCCGGGTACCCGGGGACGACCTATCCGGCCCACTTACATGATGCCCAGAGTACGGGACGCACAGCGGGTCACTCTGGTACGATGGTATCCCGCCGAGAGGCGGAGAGCCCAATAAATGGTGAGGCTGCGAAAATTCATCGCTGGGATTTCGAGAATCTCCTAGCGAGCCGTCATCGAGAAGTGACGAGGACGACGAAACGAGAGGCGGAGAGAAGTCTTCTTCCGTGGAGGACTGGGAGGATATGTGATGAGAGAGGTCGGACGTGAACAGAATATCAGCAGTGGGGGGAGATCCCCCTCCATAATCAACGATTAACGACATGCTATCCACTCAAGAAGAGGACGCACGAGCATGTCATGGGCGCGTAAGGAAAGCAGCCAGAGGCGCGTCAGCTGTGCCGCGGGGCAGGGAGGGACCGCTACTATGTTACTCCCTCCTCACGCTCAAATCAAATCTGCGAGAAGCAATTCCTCTCTAAATATGCGTAAACACGTGCTCTTGTAGCCCTACTCACAGTAAATGAATATTCCTGCCTGAGAAATGAGAACTCACGATCACTCACAACGCGATTCGAGGCTAGCGTTAAACGTCCATGAAAACAAAGCCCAGGTAGAGGAGGAGGGCGAGCCAAGGAACCAGCACGACACACACAAAGAGAAGCATCAGAGGGAACTGAGGCACCTTTGGGCCACCAACCTACACTGCTGCTGCAGCTGTTGCCGCTATCGCTGCTTGCGCCTTGCTGCTTCTACCAACCAGTGCAGTGATGCACTTGTACCAAATTACTCGAACATGACAGCCAAGTACCCAGCACTCCAAAACTCGGATAAAATCGAACAAAATCAACGTGCATAAATACAAAGAACAGTTTTAACCGAGATTACTTTCTACTGCATAAACACAAATGAAAATTTTAACCGGAATTACTTTCTACTGCATAAACACAAATGAAAATTTTAACCGGGATTCCTCTCTACGTGAGAAGTAGAGTAATCAAATCTACCACAAGCGACTCACTTAGAATAGAATGGCGATCAGAACAATTCTTACCAACACTACACTGAATCATAAAGCCTAACGACAATCGAAGATTACATCTACAATGGGGGAAACGAAGAACAAAAAAAAGCTACTAGAGAGGCTGATTTGGCACTTGCGCTTCTTCGACTCAAAATTAATGGATTACTTGGGCGAGCATTTAACAAAATGATGAACAAATTTGCAGTTTGAAAAAATTAAATAACGAGCGTCGAGTTCGTATTAATGACAAACAAATGATTACTCTTCTGCACACATGAACAATTAAGAACTAATAAAGATACACAATTGTGCATGCTAAAAGAAATGCCTATGAGGGAAATATTGCTCAGACAACACTCGACGTATTTATACATAAGTTAGGTACGTAAATGAATAAAACCTCGGAACACTCGATTATAGAACAACGATCTCAGGGCGCACCGAGTGAAAACGTTCTCAACGTAGCAGGACACAGGTTAAATTGAGACTGAAAAGGAAGCGAAGATTTCTTATATGGAAAGCAGTAGCAGACGTCGCTCAGATATGGCCCCCCGTGCTGCCTTATCAATCTTATCATCGAGCGTAGCAACAGCAAAAACAATGAAATAAGTAACCTGCACAAATGATGCGTGTATCATACGACTCATATTTCCAACCATAATAACAACATGCTACAGCTTTTCAATGCTCTCAAAATTTTATAGTTTAATTTACACGCCCATCAGAATAAACGCATAACACTTCATAGAATAGAACGAATAGAAGAACTAATTATTCTAATAGAGAAAAAACAGCAATCATTGCAAAGAGAAAAATCAGAAATAGTTTAAACCAAATATTGAGATCAGGCTAAACGAAGGGGAGGCTTCTAATCCTGCATTCCGATAAGAATGAGCAAGCAAATTCTGAGCCACACATAAGGGAAAGAGCCAAAACCAACAGCAATCGCATTGCCGTGACACACCGAGAAAACAATCTTCCCAAACGATTCTCCGAAGAGATCAAAAGCAACGGAAAATTGTATGTTTGTTGTAGAGTTCTTTTGATATCTGTGGTACGATTTCATCCCTGAACTCACTCACAAACTAACGAGTTGGATGAAATTTAGGGTTGACGAGTTCGTCATTAAGCCACCAACACCTGACGAGGGAGTTGAGCACCAATCGAAATACTACAGCTGCCAAGACAAAAGAAAGCAACAGGCTGGCTCAGGTCCACTTACGCAATATGTTTCTTCATTGAGGCCCCGCGCTCACTAGAGGTCAATGATATCATTCTGATGATCTTCCGTTTAATCACTGAGACTTCAGTCTAAAACAGAACGTAACTCGGTTTTAGAGGGAAACAAAAGTTTAAATGGAAGAAAGTAATGGGAAAGAGTAAATAATACAGAAGTAGTCGACATTCAAGTGAAAAACCCTAAATAAACTATCATACTGATCAGCATAGAATATTGATCACTGCGAGGGCAGAGCAGAAGACGCAATTGCGCGGGAGAGGTGGGTATGACACCTCGACCAAGGGCATAGAAGCAAGAAGTGTCTAAAGGAGACTGACATTGAACAGGTGGAACAGTCAAGTCATTAAAAGCAAACTTTGGAGTAAACATACGCACCGCCTCGGCTACTTGCCCTATTTCAAGAACACTTTCGACTCGTTTGGTTCAATGGACAAATGGAGGAAAACGTAGTGGACAGAAACGTCGCATGAACATTACAAATTAGAACGATGTAAATTTCCTCAACACAGAACTCCGACAACATTTCTCAAGCACAACTTGCAAGTAAATATAAAAATAATATAAAATAAGCTATGATCTAAAATAAGTTACGAAACATGAGGATTACCAGGAGTGAGGATATTTTTAAGCAAATTAAAACTCGTTTCACTTGATAGCACAAAACTGCAATGCACCAATAAAGAGTCGATCTTTCGAAAAATAGGCAACACACAACAGCACTCTTACAACGACGTCAGCACGGGAGTACATGGAAATTTTGCTGCAAATATAAATGTGTTATATTTTCATTTTCGCATTGCTCTTAATTACGAGGGTTCAATAGTTAATGAATTTCTATTAATACACATCAACAAATGGGGAGAAAGATTGTAAACATGAAAAAATCTTCGATGATCCGACATTTACTGCATTTAATTTTGGGATTAAAGTAGCGGAAATCCTGCCTTTAAGATAAGCTCATCCATCTCAATAGACGCGGAGAAGTTGAACATTAGTTTTCTGCGCACGTTGCTCCAATGGACCGGGATTCCCGAAGCTTAAAGCGGTGCATGATCGAACAGACCACCTCAGGCACAAAATCTAATACGAAGAAAATGCAGAGGCATTTGCACTCGAAGCGGATAGATTTAAAATTTAAACCCAGCTACCTCAGCGACACAAATAAAAACGAGATATAAAACCTGAGAACCAATGAACCGCTTCCCATAGCGAATTTGATATAGACTGACGAGCACAACGTGCCTGGGCTTGGATCAACTACAGCTCCTGACCTGCTTAGAGTAGAGCGGAAATCTATAAGTTGATGTGACTGAAGGACAAGTTGCTTTGTTACCGGTCCGTGTTCTATTACAACACTGCAATGATCACACACTTAGTAAGTGTGATGAAACAACCACAGCGATATACATAACACGTACTAACGCATAATAACAGTGAAAATTAGGGAAAAATATATCTATGGGAGCACAGCAATTAAATTAAAATAGCAGTGAACTCATTCCTAACCACCACATTCGTGTTCCAAAGAAAGAGGGGAAGCATCATTCAACATGGAATTTAAGAGAACGAGGACACCATGCGCAAGGCATGTTCCCAAAACAAGATTCCCTGTACATAAAACGGGAAGTAAATTTATGAAACAAGATAAAAGTTGAAGAACAAAGTCAGAGGTGCTAAAAACCGGATAGCACAGAAGCGAAAAAAGATGGCCCGAAACAAAATAAAAAACGTGTTCTATTTTAACAAAAGTTAGCTAGCTTTCAGATGGGCACCTCACATCTTACCCCTGGGAGCGTCAATTTCTACAGCTACAACAGTTGTGCCCTCTTGAGAGGACGTGCAACGGCTTATATCTCTAATATTTCTAGTAAAAACGTCAGTGAAATAGTTGAATGAAGAGCGTGATGTAAAGCCAACGAGCAAATGAGTCCCCCAGCCCCAGACGAGCTCGTATCAGTCAGAGCCGCTGTCAATGGTGACGCATAACGTAGAAAATCTTTTATTCAAGTGGACAGAACGTCAAATTCCCCAGCAAGTCTCGTTCGTTCATGTTGTACACAAAGTGCCTCAGTCTTTTGTCTCAAAATCTTCCAATAAAACGCTGGTAGTTCACTGTTCCGATCTGTTAGTCTATTTAAAGTGAGCATTAAATCAATGTTTGGTTCACTAAATTCACTCGTAATGTCGAAATTGAATAAAACGCACCGTACTGACACCTTCTACCTCCTGTGTGTTCACAATAACGTACGATGAATCGCACCAATTATTCTCGAACAGTTAGTCGGTAAATCATAAGTTTTCACTGATACGGCACGGACAGCTTTGATCAAGTAAAAGCTAACTACAAAGACAAAAAAATCCACGACCAGTATAGAAGAAACGAGTTGTTGTCCTGAAGAGGTTTTCCGTTCAGTACTGCTTCTAAGCAAGGCTCTGGGACGAGGAGACTTTGAGAGGCACACCACTTGTTCAAACATAGCCTATGCGAGGCAGAGTAGAGGGTACCAGATGAACCCACACATTGGATCAGTATCAGCCATTGCCAACAGCCTCGCAAATTGGTATTACTTCACGGTACCTAAATCAGAGTTATCCATGAAGCACGATCAAACTGTAATGAAAATTTCATCATAATTTAGTACATTTTCCGAATTTCATTATTATCAGACCTCGACACCTACGAGTCAATGCAAGAAAGAATTGTCTGACTTAACCTCCTCCAAATCGGTTATAATTATGACGATAGCAAAAAGACCCAACGTGCGCATGAAAATTTCAGCTAGTGTATCTGATTGGGAAGCTACATCTTCAGTGCTGAAATATGAGAATAGTCAAATGTACAATTGGAACAAAATAAAAAAAATCAAATACACGTGCCTCTAAAGCCCGCAAAAAATTAACGTACTTACATTCATGAACATATTTGACGCTGACACACGCTCCCACATTTTCTGAAATAATCGACGCACGCATTTTCAATTCTGAAGCGTGTGGTATGAAAAATATTCGAATATTCGTTAACTCTTAATTTTACGAATGGAATGAGATTGCCTAAAAATAAACAAATTAATAATCCCTATATTACCAAATCGCAGCTGTTGTAACTATGTAAATGCAGCCTGGTTAAGGATGCTGAGCGCGAACAACACAGGGGCAGGCAAAGAAGAGTACATGATAAATAGTTGACTTGAAAAAAACAGAAGCCATCACTAGTCGGTGAGCGCACAATACTCCTGAAAAAAGGAAAAATTCTAGCAGGAAAAATATGTTGTGATATAATTTCGTCATATCCAGCGTCCAGAAATTTTTGTGCTATGGATTACCTTGAATGTTGCG
>JACJUY010001317.1:27829-48321 GCA_014220935.1 Platorchestia sp. MABIK | reverse complement strand
TTACAGACTAAATTGAACATCTCAGCGGACGACACGTAATTCATAACGAAATGCTGACAGAGAAGAGGATCACGACAATATCACGACCAAAATCAAAGGGAATTACTAATCCAACTCGATGACTTCATAACTCCCGACTCAGACAAACCCAAACCTGTATCATGGAATTTTCTACCTTAATAGTATTCATGAGAAATGTGGGCCAATATTTTTTCCCCCGGAAGAATTCGTTATTTAAAGCCTCCGCCAGTTGGTATATCATTATCCCTCTCCTCCCTTGAAAATGGATAAAGAGGTCTGAGAAATTTTAGGTTCTAGGAATACGAATTGCCTTGAAAAAAGTTACTAATACCATTCATCAAACAAATTAGAATCATATGCTCTAGGAGCAATCATTTGTTAATCACTCTCATTTCCCAAAATTTTTTTACGGCATCCAACATGCAGCCTATGTACATCTGCACACGATCTCGTGCAAAATAAAAACCCAATTCAGCGAACAGCATTTGATGGTGAAAAACTCAACAACGAGAAATCCAGGACGACCGCAGTCATTGGAACAAACGCGACAAGAGAGCATCAGTGCGAAGAGCGGCGTGCAGAGGAGGGAGGCAAGAGAGCGGGGGTGTAAGCTGCGCGTGTAGTACCGAGGCCCCATAGCAACAGAGGGCAGGCAAAGGCACCAAGCTGGCTGGCTGGCTCGCTCGCTTCTGCCTGCAACTGGCGGCTGGTAATTGACTTTCTAGGTGTAATTCAAAGGGCGCTCACTTTGTAGGTCAACACCACACCAGTGGTATCACGGAAGCGAGCTTTAAACTTTGCTCCGGTACAGAAATTGATACAGCTGCGGTTAGAATTGTGTCAACAAATGTGTTGGGACACTTTTATTAGGTTGGCTTATGTTGAACCTAAAACTTTCAGCTTTTAGATAATTATCAAACCAGATTTTGTTTAAAAAGACGAGAAACATTAAAATTTAAAGTTCTTTGACAGATACGGAAATACGAAGAAATAATGCCGCAATGCCAAAATAAAACTAATGTAAGTTTTACCTTCATCATACAATGAGTGAGTGTGCGAATCTAAACTAGGAAATACACACAATATTGAATGAGAACGAAAATTTTCCCTGCGGAGCTGATTCCTATTGATGAAAACCAAGAAAATTTAAAGAATTCCTTATTCGAGTCAAGTCAGTGAGCGTGCTATATTCTCACGATATAACTGCCCTACATCTTTAATTATAAAGAAATCGCTACGAGGAATGCTGAAATGCTACGTATGGCCAACGACTTTCATCTCCTCGAAAAGAACCGCGCATATAAAGATATACTCTCGCGGATAAGCACAACTTCGAAGCAACTCCACAATCTGCCTCTCGTGCCATTTCACGAAACATCGCCTACAACATCTTTTACCACCAAACATCGCCAGTCGACGCGACGCCTTACCATCATCACCAGCTTCCCTCCTCTACATCACCACCACGACGCANTGGAGATTCAACTTATTCTAATTGATCGTGATTACGGATCATAAAGCAGCCAGCCTCCTCGCACTTACTTCATCAACGCTAAACTGGATCCCGCAGATAAGTTAAACATATTTACTATGTGTCTAACCAGCTTCTCCTTCAGCAGCATTGTGATGTATTTTGATGTCTGCGTCAATAACTAACCTTTGTAATCTTTCGTGTCTTTAATTTCCTTTGTAAGCTAGGAAGAGGTGGCGATGAAAAGAGATGATGATGAAGAGATGAGGATGATAACACAATGATAAAATGCACATTAATAATAGCCTTCAGCTCTGACCTCACGCTTACCGAAGAACAAAGATAATTAATTAATTATGACGACCGTTATTGATAATTGATTTACAATAAATATTATTTGCCCAAATATCGGGCTGGTGGCAGCTCCAATTACTTTATCATGATTGATGGAGATTAGAAAATATATGAATGTGGCGAATAGAAAGAAATGTCACGACAATTAAATAAAGAAAAAGAACATCCCTCACAATGACAGCAACGTGCGGAAACCACGAACAAGACAAGCGGACACGTTCGTTATTAGAAGACCTAAATTACAGAATTAGCCTCATTAGAAATTTTTAAAAAAAGCTTGAAGCTCAAGTACAAGCAAATCTCGCTCACCTTCACACACTTGCTGTTACAGAAGTAACTGAAGTAGATGCTAGACTTACTCAAACAAACACACACACTCGATGATTTTCAATGAGCCGTCAGAGACTTGGGTTACTTCACTCGTCACGTAAATTGTGTGGCATTCCGTTTTACGAGCGGAATGGGTAAGCTTATTTCATCACAAAAAGGACCCATTATATTCTTACCTGAAAATGCAAACAGTTAAACATTAATTGTCAAATTACATTAGATTAGTTAGTTGATGCTTGCCTTAACGAAATACAGGTTATCCGAAGAGAGGAAATAAAAAGGTTGCATTTAGTATTAGTTCAAGGGGACGGGGAATCTTTGCAGGTGGGTTTCCATACAAAATTCCATGCCGCACATAAAAACAGTAAGTTTAAAAGGAAGTTTTTGAAAAAATAACAGTTGAAAACGAAAGTACCAGGTACTGAAAAAGAGGACAGCGGAGAACCGAAAAAAATGATTAGAGAATAAAAAGAAATACCTACCTAACCTTCAATACAGGACCTCACATTTTCCTCCTAAGGCATAACTGATGAATATGAGCGAACATGCGAAGTGTACTTCTACCGAAGCATGAAAAATTATACCTGAACAACTGAAAGGAAAGTCAATGGAAGCTATGCACGAAAATGAACAGCTAAAATTTCAGTATGATTTCATCAGAAGAGTAAACATGAAGCATAACAACAGCAAATGAAACTTAATAATTTCTCAGCTCTCAGCCAGCAGAGTTGACCAAGTTCATCAGGTTAATTGGCCAAGGATACGAACCCGAGTAGCAGGATATAGATGTATAAAAAAACACTAATAAAGCACGTGACACGGCACTGGGCATTAGATTACCTCGGCAGTGGGTGTTAGACTATGTACCTCGCAATTAGGTCACACCATACAAAACAGGAACGCACAAGATGATCAAATGGGTACTTACACCAATAAATCATTTAGCCTAAATGACTACACACAGTAACGTAGAACCCAAGCCTCGACCAAGCAAAGCTAGTAACCCACCGCCATTTAACGCTCATCTGCGCAGGGTGCGTGAGCTTGTAGCTGATATGTATGGCTTCTGGGATGGTAGCGAGCTGTGCTGTGTGGTAGTGATGCCTGTGGTGTGTAGTGTGATGCCTGTGCTATGAGTGGTGTGATGCTTGTGCTGTGTGTGATAATGACGGGGCCACCTAGTTGTAGTGACGGCAGCACCTAGTGAGAGTGGTAGCGACGGCAGCACCTAGTGAGAGCGCAAGTGACGGCAGCACCTACTAAAGGCAGTAAGTGTCAGTTACTGTTAGTATTACTAAGAAGTGTAGCCATTGCATGATTTGCATCCGTTCAAGCTGTTTCAACAGAGGCATGAAGCATTTCAATGTTGATAAAAACTGACAAGTGGAGTACAGTAAGAGACTGTGGCAGGAGGCTGGACGGATGAAATGCCGTCATGCTCAAGAGAACGAATGAGGACTAACGGAAAGACAAGGAGACCTACATAACCTTTAAACAAAACCACACAATCTTCCTGCCAGAAAAGCTGCTGACGCTATAAAGCAGTGGTTTCTTAACCTTTTTGGCAATGACCCAAAATCTGCCCTAAATAAAATTTTTCATTCATTATATGATTATTCTCTTGAAAACAGATTACTGTAGGTTAACACAAACAGCTTACACAAGCCCTTAGCGAACCAATGAAATGGCTTGGCGACCCAACTTTGGGTCGCGACCCAGGATTTAAGTACCACTGCTGTAAAGAAACGAGTCATCATGAAATACCGATAATTCCCAAACGCACACTGACGAGGACAGGTACTACCGAGGTAGGTATAGATTAAAACGAAGCTCAGGGTTAGAAGTTCTTTAAACGATTTACGCCGTCGCGGCGGCACGAGTGGCAGTGCATGTTTTTGATGCCGATTTGGCTACGTACGTGCTTCAGCACGCCGAGTTGGAACAAGTTACGCTACCAACATACCGACGTTATTCATTTGATAATCCTGCTCATGAACGGCCACATGTCTCGCGACGAGCGCTCTATGAAGATCTACAGGAGGACGTTGTAGCACATCTCTCTCAACACGGTCATCAAATTGGTATTTTTCCTGGTCAAAATCCAACGGCTTTGGGCTTTTCCTAACCTCTAACAACGTTTTGGACTTTTTTTAACTCTGTACTAGAGCCCTCCACATCTAGCATTCTAGCAGGACCACCAGATGCTGAGCGCTGGTCGAATTAAAAAAGCACTGCATACTTTTGACGAGATTTAAAGGCCAACCTGATGACCCTCCTCCGCGCATTGACTGAGCGATGTAAAACGCAGAAGCAGAGTGTTCCCACGCTATCGCCATGTGCCTTTACATTTGAAATTAGAGCACATCCTATAGCAGCACGAGTGCCGCCCTCACTCTACGGCATCAATAACAATAACAGATAGAACAACAATAACAGAAAGAACAACAATTACAGATAAAACAACAATAACAGAAAGAACAACCAACAGCGATATCACCTGCAACCTGAAAAGTTACACCAGCACGAAGAGTAACAACATCAAAAACACTAGCAAAAACAACTACCTCAACAGTATCAGCAGCAGCAGCAGCATCAGCAACAACAGCACCGGTAATAACATCAAAAGCAACTACCTCAGCAGCAACAGCGGCAGCGGGCAACACAGTCGCACCACAATCCTCCTGAGGAGAAACAACTGCCAAAACTATCTCTGTAGTAGATGTAACAGCAGTAGCAGCAGCAGTAGCAGCAGCAGCAGCGGGCAACACAGCTGCACCACAATCCAGGGTCAATGCCCTCACCAGCGGCTCCCCTACCTCCCCCCAACTTTACGCGCTGCCATACACACCGTCCCGCCCCCTTCTATGCCTCCTCTCGTCAAGTGCACTCTTCCCAGCACGCGCAAGGCCTGACTTTCTGTCACGCGCTCACTTTTTGCACCAAGGAATTTCAACATCGCGTATGACTTTCGTCGCTCAATGGGAGCGTTTGGAATTATGTAGAGAAGATTACTGAATGCGTCTGTCAATTTTTTTGCGTAAGGGTCAGGTTAGTAGAGTAGACAAATTCGAAAATGACACAACTTCGCGCTGTTCGCGTAACATTTCTGCAGACATGAAGCTGCTCTTGAAGACCTCTGCTAATTTTTGAAAGAGCTATTTTTCAAAGAATGAGCAAATATTAATTTCAAGCGAAAAAATGAAGCGTCAAACACGACAGCTTTTGAAGTTGACGCAACGCTGATGCCAGTTCTCAGGCAACTATAAAAAATTTCGTCTGCTGAAGGTAAACTCACCATTTATTGCTTGAATTAATTGTACTGAAATTAATAACTTATTTAAAGAAGTCACGAGGTATGAGACCCAAAATGGCGTTCAAAAGATGGTAATCCGACCTTCACCTAATGAATGTAGTAAACGAAACTTACCGAAACTATCGATGTTGTGGCAAGTTTCGTTCAACTCGTACGTGTTTGTTTTAAATGAATCATATTTTAGGCGTCAAGGAGATAGACAGGGTCCAGCTCTGCACTCCGGCGCACATCACGACACGACACACATTGACGAGGCACAATACAGAACGCAGGTACAGTGCGCCAGCAGCCGGCAATGCGACCAGTCCACCCTTTCCATGGCACAAGAGGGTTTCAGTATTAGGCTTTCGACGAGAAAGATTAGATTCGACCTCAGGCCAGCCATCGCAATATTATTGCTAGCTGCAGTTTGAGCAGCCATTGATGATCACAAACAGAGATAACGAAAAAGAAAAGGAGACTCTTAAGTCATTCTCTTTCCCAAAGTTAAGTCGCTGAAAAATCATTCTTAAACAAGATTGCAATAATAAATGGATCAATGAAGGAAAGATGGAAAGTTGTTGCAAGCCATCAGCACACTTCACACACTTCGTAAAAAAATTTCTGTTGCAGTCGACTACCAGTTAATACCTGACGGAACGCAAAGCTAAAAACCTGCTGCAGGCTGGTGTTTCTTTCCTGTGGGGCGAGCAGGAGAGACAAAATTTACAGAACTGTACAACAATGTTGCATAACTTTGCTCATCCGCGAATCAACCGGCACTTGTCTTCAGTGGCTCTTCAAAATTTACGATGCTTCGCTAGTCAGTGCGCCGACAAGTCTGGAGACAACAAACGAAGGGTGTATTAATGAATACAAAGCTATTAGATCAGATTAGTTAGTTGAAGCCTCCCTAACCACAACAAAGGTGGTCCAAGGAGAGAAAGGATGATGGCACTATTTAGTATAGAGGTAAGGGGACGTGCAAATTTATGCACAAGGTTTGTTCTTACACAAGATCCCCTTGAACATAGAAAAAAGTTAGGAAGTCTATGAAGCAAGATGAAAGTTGAAAAAGAGGGTTGTAACTTAAAAAAAATAGGACAGAACTGAATCAAAAAATGTTGGTTCGTGGCACAACCGAAAATTCTTTCCAATTTCAACAAAAGGAAAAAATACCTAACCTTCACATCGGGACCTCACATCTTTTTTTCTCGGAGCGCTAATTCCCTAAAATACAAAACCGCATCTCCCTGAGGTGGTACCGAGCAGTTAGAGTACTCTGCAAAGAAGTGTACACTACGCACATTAAGCAAGGAACACAGCCGACCCAGCAACAGGATGAACAGCCTGCTTTACATGAACGGACAAGCATTCGGACCAGAGCATGTGCAGTGAAGCAATAAAGCTGCAGTATCTCCACTAGCCAAAGAACATAAACCTGGACAGGTAGCAACCGCTGCTCTAATTGCTGGTATAAAAACGAGAAGGTTTATATAGAACTGTTCTTAAAAGCGTTAGAGGAGCATTTGATGCAGTAAGACGGCGCAGAGGTACAAACATTTGCGAGCGAGTCAAACAAATCCGTGACGAATTGCAACACTACGGCCCTTGGTGAAGAAACGTTTCTTTCAAATCCCAGGGCATACAAACTAAAATAGCAAATATAATCTATTAAGAAAAGTAAATGCATAAATAAAGCCCAGAAATACACCACAATAACAATGCGTTGCTACAAGCCTCGTTTAAACACCGTTTCCGCTTAATTACAGCGATTATCACGACCAAACGCTAAGATTCTGCTCAAGAAGCAGTAAAATATCATTACCTCAAATAAATCAGCCCACAACGCAAGCAAATCGAGCATCTCATTGAAACGAATAAGCGAAGTCAGAATGAGAAGCACACAGAACCGAACATTCGCACTAGAAATTGGTTGCATGGTACGCCGGCTTCCCTCACCAAGTGAGAAACGAAAAAATGCCAACATAAAAATTAATGCCACACGACTAACAAAGTTAGTGGGTAAGAACATCGATGAGAATTGCTGATTCATTATACACCGACACTCGAGAACAGGAACTATCAGAAAACTCCTCAAACGAAGCTCAGCAATCCTACACAGCCCATCGAGAAGCACTACAACGTAATGCACTTCAGCATAGCCCCTTTGAAGAGCTACAGTATTAAGATTGAAAGAATCGTCGAAAGAATGGAATGAAAAACATTAAAAGCTACAGCTCCTAGCATATTATAGCACAGTTAGTTAACTCAAATTTTTTGGCTCTTAAATCAAATGTTACGGTAAGTTCTTACAAATTAAAATACATGAAACCTAGTAAATGTGAATATAAGAACGATTTGAGTGATTAGATTAGATTGTAAGTTAGTTTAAGCCTCCCTACCCGCAACAAATGCGATCCAAAGAAAGGAAGGAGGAAGCCACCATTTAGTATGGAGTTATGGGAACGCGGAATCTATGCAGAAAGGGCATAGAAACAGTAAGTTGAGATATAAATTTTTGAAACAAAATCAAAGTTGAAGGAGAAAGTAGTAGGTGCTGAAAAATAGGACAGCAGTGAACTGGAAAAAGACGGTCCTCAACATAACAAAAACATTCTATTTCAACAAAAAGAAGGCCTACCTAACTCTGAGCTCGGGCTCTAACATTTGCCCCTGGGAGAACGATGTGAGTGATTTCCTAATGTCCTTCAGAAAGGACGTTGGTCGATAGAAGGTCAAGTAATTTATTCCCTGTGTTGAGGATCTAACGTTTCATTTTACACTCGTACAGTAAATCCCGGAGGTCTCCCACTTCGAAAACGTGAAAACTAACTCAGACACAACACATAAACCTGCACGATTTTCGCCAGTTGCTCACATAACCAACGTTCGTAAGTTATGTCTCAAACTTATATTCTACTTGATGCAAGCAGAAAAGTGGCAAGTCATGCGATCAGCGCAAATATTAAATGGAATATAAACTCGCCACACGACCAGCACATGCACCAACCCTTCCCTATCCCCCATCTCGTCCAAGCCTGCAGCCCGTAGCGGTACGTAGACCTCGCGTAGAAAGTGACGGTCGAGCTTCAATGCCACTTTGCCTTTACCTCGCATCAGCGGCATGCATCACCCATATTCCTTCAGTAACCATGATACGAGGACGTACGGGTTGTTTTTGAGGAAGTATCTCTTTGGTCGGTCATCAATACTGTTAATAGCTATTACTCTCTAAAATAGTGAATGCGAAAGCAATACTCGGTCAGCATTCAGGGCCCGCTTCAATGGAGATTGAACATATGCATTTAAAAATCAGGTGCTCTTGATTGAAACTCGTGATTCTTGAATTTTCAACATTTTAGCCCGCCAAAATCTTGTATTGATCCTCCGGCTGACTTCATAAGCTAAAATAGTGAGGAAAAAATCGCCGCTACGGTTAAGTTGAGTAACTCTTGAGCTCCCAGTCCGCAATTGCACTTTAGTATCAACGATAACAACCTGTGCCATACGCGAACCAATAAATTAAAATTAGCATTGCAATAAAAACCCGTGATCCAATTCCTCGAGAAAAGTTTGAGGAGTCTAGTTTCAAATTAAAATCTAAGGCAATTCTCGTAATAAATAAGCGGATGTCAGAATTTCAATCATGCTCAGTTTAAAACCCGCGTCTATTTAATAAAATGACAACTCGCAGCAAAATCCATTCAAAGTGACACCACTAACGACTAACGCGGGAATTGTAAACACAGCGCTAACATCACTTCAAAACACTTGTCACCTGCAGCAGCTCGAGCATATTTCTGGAGTACAAAGGCGAAGGGAAAAAGCGGAGATACACTTATCCTAGAACAAACTCAAAGGTTTTTTCTCAGTACATACACACATCTCGCTGTTTCATGATAGAACTGCAACATTAGAAAAGTCTCGAGTGTTTTCGTTAGGGACAAGCCTTCCTTGCTTCACATACTGCGGTTAACAAAAGGCAAAGTATGTACTGTATATATACCCTTGCAGCCGAATGGTCAATAGCGCTACGCAAATAACTTATCATTTTCCATTTGAGTAATATGTTCGTGTAAATTTTTTTTGCATAAATAGCCTAATTTGTCCTGAACGAATATATGTGCGGTCTGAATATATATTATATAGACCGTACCGTATTATATATACCCTTACGTACGGTAAAAATATTTATATTATACATTCGTACAGGACAAGTTAGGCTATTTATACAAAAATAAATTACATGAACCTGTCACTCAAATGAAAAATGATTAGTTACTCGCTTAGCGCTATTGACTATATTCGCCTGCAAGGATCAGCCAGGATTTAGAAATCTAAAAATAACTGACAGAAGAGGTTAAAAAGTAACGTACCTCTCAGGGACATTCGAAACAACACTGCACGTGGATCGAAAGCAGAAATTACCTAAGACAAGTTCGAAAAAAGCTTGCACAGAGCTCAACTCGAATAAAAAGTATCACAAATCGTTTATGCTCCTTGACCTTTTCACTACAGCCACCTCCCTCCCTTCGTTAGGCAAAAGTTACTCCCTTGTGAAGTTGGTACTCCCTCGTTAAGTCACTACTTCCTCGTAGCGTCCCCCAAACGTCCGCAGCAACTCTGCACACCAACAATCAAGCAAACTCGTCCACAGTCCACACCCTCTTAGTTACGGACCCTAACTCGCCCCGAGGGCGCGCCTCTCCTGCAGGAAACCGTCACGTCAGAACCAGATCAAAGCAGACATCTCCAGATCAGGGTTGCCCAGATTAGTTTTTCTGTGCAAATTTGCGACTCTTGGTCAGAAAAAGCCAACCTGGCAACTTTGCTCCTGAAGCGTCAAGGCTGGAGGCAGTAACGCAGCACTCAATCCCCAATTTAGACATTCGAGATTTCAGTGACGTGCTCTCCTTTACAATCTCGTTTGATCGCTTCATTCAACGATTAACAAGCCACAAAAAGTTGAGAGAAGGATCTCATAACCTAAGCTCGTGTGCTTGAGAATAAATTTATAGGGCGAAATAAGTTTCGACATAGAGCTTTCTGGAAAAGAATGTGCACTATTCAGCATAAATAAACTAATTAAATTTTAAAAAGTTTACAAAGGTTGTAAAAAGGTTTACTTTGGCGCTACAAGCAGGGCCGAATTGACGAAAATTTTGCCGAGGTTATGATCTCAAGAATATCCTTGATACCAGAAACGAGGCGTTCAAAATCCTTATCACATTTCCCCATAACCCTCTTGAACGTATAGTGCTTGCAAGGGCTACACGAAACATCGCATTTATGATCATGTTAGTCAGTTCAAACCTTCCTAACCACAACAAAAACGATCTCAAGAAAGAGATAAAAAGTAATCCTTTAATATTAGATATAAAAAGGGAAATCTACGCACAACGTGTGTTCCCACACAGAATACCACGCGCATAGAAAAATGAGTTGGGAAGGAACATGACGAAAAGACAAAAAAAGAGATAGCAAAGAAAGCATGAAAACTGAAGGAAGCAAAGTAGGCTAGAAAGATAGAACTCCCAAAAGCCTATTTATAGCTGAAGTAACCGAACACCTAAAACCTAACCCTTTGGCCTGTCTTATGCTCTTGAGGGGACGAAACTCAACAACCGGTACATTGGTAAAGACGCAACTTCTCTAACCCTCGATTGCACGAAGCGTGTGATATCGCTGTGGGTGCGGGTATATAAATAGAAACAAGTGTTTGGAGTCACACGAAGCAAAATTAGAAAGTGATTGAATGTATTTCATGCGAAAGCGTTAGGTGTAACCAGAATTTTCAAATAAACTTTCGAGTACAGTTTTCTGTTGTTTTAAGCCATGCTTCTGTATTGACCACAAACAACCGTATTTCTATGGCAGTCATACTCGATATTATAACGGTACCTACATAAGACATGGCTTTCAGATCGAATTAAGTGCTTACTTACGTGAAAATTATTCCAACGACATGTCCTGACTTAACACTTTGACTTCGACGTGCGCCACCGGTGGTACACGGAGGTAATTTCCATTTTGCTACTGACCGCCTAGTAGTCGCGAACTCAATTTTCAAAAATACTTAATCAAAGCTAAATGAAGGCACGATCCAGTTCATGTTTGGTATTTTCAAAAGAGTTTACTACAATTGACTATAAATATGAGTTTGGTGTTGAACTTAATATTTAGTTGCTGCAATCAAAGTGTTAACGAAGCACGTTAAATTCCGGTACGCTAATAATTCTGAGAGTTTCTTTATAGTTCAGGTCAACTTTTCCCCGAGCAAAATGTCAAATGCAAATAAGGCACAACATTGGCTCGAAAAATTTGCAAGATATGTGAAACCTACAGTTCCGCAAATTTTTTGCATAAATGAGCATGAACATTGCTCAATTTACCGCAATTCGATGCTTAGAAACACAAAAAAAGTTGACTTCCCCTAACAACACATAAGACCCTTCACTGAAAGCTCGAAAAATAAAAAAAGAATCCAAGTTATCGACGCCATCACCGTTCTCTAGCTCGAGTCATAGAAGTTGGAGTCGTTCACAAGCAACTGACTAAATTTTTTAAATTAATCCAAATTCATTTCACGCAGAAAAAGTACTCACAAAGAAGAGCCGCTTGCCGTTTGTAGATCAGCATTCACCAGTTGATCACTCACCTAAAAAGGAAGTAAAGACTACGGTAAATAATATGTTAAGGCAAAATCTTGACTACGAGTAAAGCTTATCAGAAGAAAAAAAGGAAAATTGGGAGAAACTTGAGACTCGTAGAGTGAAAAAATCATAGGAAAAGGAATGCAAGGAATACTAACTGATATCAGTAAATTTCGAGTACATTTGTTTCCGCTGATAAAATAAAACTTCTCATTGCATTAACGAATGTTGAGAATTTGAAACAATGTAATCACAGGTATGAAAAACTTCCACTAATTTAAATCATGTACAAATAACAAGTTCTAACGTAAGTTTTCAAAAAATAGATATTAACCTGTTAAAGTTACTCCTAAGCACACACTTCAGTTTCCTGAATTAATTAATCATACGTTAGTTCAAGCCACCCTAATCACAACAGAAGTATTCCCAATAGAAGAAGGAAGAGAACATCAATTAGTATGGAGCTAAGGGAACGTGGAAAATATGTTCAAGGTGTGTCCACACCCTGCACATAGAAACGGCAAGATTGAAAGAAGTTTATGGAAGAAGATAAAAATTAAAGAAATAATATGTGCTGAAAAAAGGACAGCACTGAACCTAAAAACAAAATCAAAAACATATCTCATCTCAGCAAAAAAAGCCTACCCAACTATCAGCTCGGGAACTCCAGTTTCCAAACAAACAAGCACATTACTTCGAACAAACGTCATAAGCAACCCAAACAAAAAGAGGCACATGAACTCGCGTTAGTGAGGGAAATTCACACAAGTCTGGTGCAGTGTCTGCTCTGTCATTGCATCCAAGAGATGATGAGAAACAGTGCACAAATGGTAGAAACGGCTTGTGAAGACAAAGCAGCATGAATTACAACAATTGAATAGTTTCCATTTCAATACACAAAACAACTAAGTTTTCGAACACATATCTGTTAATACCTCGCTTCTATTAGAATATTATGAGGGATAACATAAATTGTCAGTAGGTGCAAGGCTCATTAAAGGAATGTTAGAATCATAATTAAAGACACAAAGGATATAATAAACGCTGGCGGAGCCACAGGATGCCAGGAAAAGTTTGCACCCAAAACTCACTCTGAGCAATGATATTTTCAAAAAATAAGAAACAGCAAGTAAAATAAGCAAGCGGTACCTGAAGTACCCAGTGAAAATAGTGTCTCCTTCCTGTTGTGACGTACGACCCATATCTAAAACAAAAATAAAACATAATTTGAAAACAGGTTATTGAACAAGGATAAAGAAGTCAGAAGCGAAAGCACAATACATGTGCTTTTGGACAAACGGAGGATTTTTGGGAGAACGGTGTAAAGGGATAACCACAAAGAACTCGAGTTAGTCAAACAAATCCAGAAGACCTGCAATGTGGACTATCCGCGTCCCGGAGTTTGCTGTCGACTGGCGAAGGAGGAGGTAGACTAGCAGTTTCACGAAGAAGTCCAGAGTAAGAATCTTGAGAAGGACGATTAGGAAACCTACTGGGCCGAGCAGGTCGCGCTGGCATACGCACACCTTCTGCTATGCTGCACAGGTTCTCGACTTCGGTATCGTACACACAAGGAAGGTGACCAGCGCTGCTGCTGTGGTCGAGACGATGGAACACCCTGTTGTTGGAAGCAGCAGGAGGAGGATGTGAACGAACGTAAAACATGTGGCTTCCTGATCCTGTATTGGCAGTAAAAGCAGACGAGCTTGCTAGCTCAGTCGACGCTACACTATGAACTGGGTTCATTTGCCCAATAGAGCGTCCAGAATGAGCCGACTCTGAAGAGTGGCTACTTGGTCGACTGTCGTGAAGAACCGACTGCCCCTTAGAAGTATCCGTTGCTTCTCGTAAATGTCGTTTCTGCATGGCAGTGGGCGCAATGTTCATCCAGTGCTGAGGATCCTCTAAATTCGTGTTTCGAGGAATATCCACGTGGGTAACGATATCACTTTGTGGCACAAGAGGAATAATCACAGCTTCTTCGAAAGACTTTTTCTTCGCTGCCTCCAAAGACATGACTAGTTCTTGAGGACAAAACGTTGGCTCTGTGGAAGTGCTCAGCTGGACAAGGCTCTCCACCGACGGCTGACAAGATGACTCATTGAAGGCGTCACTGGAAGGGTAGCACTGTTCAACAAACGGCCCTTGCGCGTAAGCATGCTCTGGACGAGGCGGAACACTTTGAGCTCGAGGGACAGGCTCGTTAACAGACATTTCGGAGCGTGGTGGTTTTCGCGCACTCTCCAAACCAGACCCAGGCACGTGCTTCGACGTAATGAAGGGATCAGATGCATTATCCACTTCTTTGTACGACGACTCAGCAGTCTGGCAATCGCTTGGCCCAACATGAGAAAAAGAGCTGGGATCCCCAACAGGCTGGAGGCTGGGTAATGGATTTGACGTGATCGGTTTGAACTCTGGAGACCGAAGTTTTTCAGTCAGAGTCGCAGCCAACCCGCGTAAGCTGGAAGTGCCAGGCAGGAGCAATTATTAGATTACAGAGAAATTCATGACAAGAATGAAAAAAGGAAGAAGGAAAAGAAGTGAAAAGAAGGCAGAGAAATATGGTTGAACAGTTCTTATTTAGCCAGTGGAAGATAGATGGCTAATGGGTTTTGCTGAAACGTAAAGCTACATCAAAACTATGGAGCTTCAAAGTTACCAAGTATAATCTCCACCACAACATGACCAACTGCAAACCAACTGATCTGACATGTCTAATAATACCAAGCACAGTAAACGGGTACAAAATGGAACACTAAGCCCAAATAATACCAACCGCTATGTAGCGAAAATGTTCGTTTCTCGTTGGCCCATCTCCTAGAAATGAGGTAAAATTGAGAGGTAGACAAAAAATTGTATGATAACCATAGAGTTTTAGCTGATTTTAACCCAGAAGATATTTGCAGAAATTTTCTCTTCGATTGTCACATTTCCCACGCGTTGATCCGTACAGCTGGTCGCCCAACATTTTTTGTTGAGAAGCTCAAGATGAGTTTGGATAATAATTGCTGCAAAGAGATACATTTAAACGATCTATGATATTCATGAATCTGCCTGCAGCTTAAGATCTATAAATAATTATGATGAATTCATCCCAATCATTGGAAATTAATAGGTCAAAGCACTATGGTAAAGATGAAACCAATACAAGACGCAATCGAGACGTCAGAAAGAAGACTTTCAAGTGCGAGGACAGATAACCGAGTTGCGTGGCAACTGCACGACCAGACGTTCACTAGGCAGGGTCAGTAACATTGAGCGTCATGGAAGGATCAGTAACACAGCGCTAACATTGAAGCAGTAATTTAGCACACAGGTACGTACTGCACAACAAGAATAGCGAGCGCATGCTGATGCGCTTAAAAAACATAACTGATGCAGTTATGTGCACGTAGGCACAAAAAGAAGCTACATCATACATATCCTGACGATAAGTGACGATAAAGAAGCTAAATCATATAGATCCGGACGATAACTTGCATTGCCGATGCCTCAACATTTTCGCGGCAATGAACAAATGACATTCCTACAATACCGACCAATACCAGGTTAGATTGGATTATAAGTTAGCTTGCGCCTCCTTTATCACAACAAAGGTTTTCCAAAGAGAGGAAGGATGGAAGTACCACTCAAAGAGATGTTGAAAGAATGAGGAATCAATGCATAAGGTGTGTTCCCACGCATAATCCTCTGCGCATAGAAACAGTACCTAAGTTAGGAACGAAGTTTATGAAACAAGATTAAAGTTGAAGAATATAATAGGTGCTGAAAAATAGGACGGCAGTACGAGAAAAATGAAAATCCGTAACAAAAAAAATGTATTTCACTAAAAGAAAAATTTACTTAACCTTCAGCTAATGACCTCATATTTTCCTCCTGGGAGCGCTAATTTTTATAAATACTATAATTGAATCTCCTTAAAGAAGCATCTAAGACCAGTGATAAAACTACAAGTGATTCGAGAATTTTCTCATTGTAAATAGTGATGGTTGTTCTAGTAGAGGGTAAAGAAATTTTTTTTTAAATAACTCAGTACATGAAATACTAAACAAGCAAGCAGCCACGTTTACTTCACTAATGCCCGTTCACTGAATAAGTCTAAGATCTAAGCCAAAAGCCCCCCCAAAAAATTAAACAATCTGTTACAGGAGACCAAGAGTAACTTTCACATGTAACTTTCCAGGCAGGAGGAGGAAGACGAGCAGTTTTAAGAGTAGTTCTAGAGAGAAATATTGAAAAAGACAACTAGAAAACCTAATGGGTTGAAAAATTCGAGCTGTCATGCGCACATCTACTGTTTCGCTGTACAAATTCTCGACCAATGTCCATTGACCTACACCGCAACTCGGAGGAGGGCATTAGAGATATGGACTTTAGTTCTCAACTACCCTCCCTAATCCAACTATCCAACCTATCACCTACAAACCAGTAAAATTGAAAGCATATTTAAACATAAAAATACAAACACAGAGCGAGACTTTGATGTTATGGTAGAAAAATGAAATTGTAACAAGTGGTGTAATTCATACTTGGATCGCTATAGGAATTTTAAAGAAGAAACAACAAAACACCTTTACTCAGGAGCAAGCCTATTGCCATGAAATCACTGAGCTTCAATTCATATATACATAAAGAAGAGAAGTAAGTAACTTAACTATTGTAGCTAAAACTGGAAAATTTGCACGCATCAATTGAAATTCAAACACCATGAAAACAAATACGTAACAAGATTAACAGTAACCCTATTGGAACTCGCAATACGTGAACTTACAAATCAATATATTCATTCACATAAATGCCGAAAAAAATATTTGGGTTAATTTTAGCAAAAAAATGTTCTAAAATCATAACCTTTCCTCGCAGAGCCCTTCTTAGTAGTTTTCGACGCACACATAAATTAGTATTATGGACAGGAGTCCAACAACCACTGCATCTCATCGAAGCGTGTTCTTACAGTGGCAAGGATACATAAACGAAACGATAAAGAGAAGAATAAAAATGACTTCAAGACACTCGAGCTAGAGATCGTGCTAAGGAACGCTGACCTACCACAAGGAAAAAAAGACCAGGAAAAAAAGACAACTAAAAAATGAAAGATAAGACTAACGCTAGCGTTTAATCAGCGGCGAGTCGGCCGAGCAGCGCTGGGTAACCCACGTAACAGATGAGGACAGACACCACAATAATGGTGATCAAAGTGGCGTTAAAAAAGCACATGATACTCTCAACAATCATCTCCTCTAGCTTATCATCCCAGCAGGACTGCTAGATTGGCATTTTCTGCGACGACACACTCCTTCCCACGGAAGCAGCAAAACAAGTCAACTACACTGGGAGAAGTTAAAAATTTGACGGTCTTTTTGCGTGACTTCTGCGTGTTTTTGATGTTGTCGGTCAAGTGTTTAATGCGAGAAAAAGTTTCGTGAACTTTTAGGAAAACGGTAACAAGGAAATTTCTACAAACTATCGCTGTCTTGGTTTTAGCTCTGACGCTCCTAACTTCGTAGAAATAAGTTAGAGCATATTACAAAGCAGGATCTTTCGGTCCTGGACACACATTGGACTACGAAAACTGAATTTGTGACCTTGTTTATTGATTCAGCAGTCAGTTTAGGGACAAAATTGAGTCACGTCAAACTTGAAATGAAACCTCTAATGACTCGATTACTCTTACAAAGGACTATTTTAAACACAGAAGCCTTGTTCCGGACCTTTGAGTGATAAACTCTGATAAAAACGTACAAATTCAACCCTAAATGACGGTGCATAGTCGTGCGATAAGAGCTCCATTCAAGTAGGCACACACGGATGTTTTGCCACCATAATTGGTAGTCCTCGTTTACCTAAACGCTGTGCACATGAACCGACCTTGCTGTAATTCTACTTGTTCAGGCCCCTCACATTTAAACAAAAATACGTACGAAAAGTTAAATGATCCCAATCGACATGAAATCCGTAAATTGAAACATCGACGTTACAAATTTCCCTTCAACTTATCTTAAATGAAGGACACAGAAATTTTCAATACGGAAACTCCTCAGGGTAAGTTAATAAAGCAACATTGATGAAACACGTTCCTATGGAAAAAACTGAAACGCAGTGCCCAGAAAAATGAGAATCAATGATAGGATCAAAACTACGCAGAGCAACAGCTGAACATAGTAAAGCCGAGGCAACCGTACACACAGAGGAGAGCAGCCCGCGGTTTTTTAGTGCCGCCATGCTTGTAGAGAAGCGAGCCATCGCTCGCATGATAAACAAGGGAACACAGCATCATCAATCTGGGGCTGGTGGCGCCGTGCCAGGCTATGCAGCTGCGGTGCAGTGCTGCTGCTGTTGTTGTGCTTTTGCTGCTGCAAGTACTTTTGCTGCGTGTTCGCTGCATGTCTTCACTGCAGTATCTCATCTGAATTGTGGTGCTACATTAATACACTTCAACCGCAACATACGCCACCGGTGGCCACGGAGGGGATTTTCACAATGCTATCGACCGACCCGTATTCACCAACTTAATTTTCATGAATACTTAATTAAAGCTAAATGAAGACACGATACAATAAATGTTCGATGTTTTCGAAATTGCTTATTACAATTGACTTTAAATTTGAGTTGAATATTGAATTTTTGTTTAACCCACTGCGGTCCAGCTGTTAATTGCCAGACTGGTACATTCTGCTCCACAACTGCGTAGCACCGCAACATCAATGCTGAAGCGCATCTCATGTACAGTTGTATTCAAGCCTCACATCTGTGGTACCGCCGCCTTTAACAGCTGCACAGGGCTATGCCAGGTGCAGCTGCACCTTCAAAAAACATCAGCAACAAGGTTAAACACGAGCGACCCCCTAGAGTTCTAAACGCTCAGGGAGGTGGGCGAGACCATGCCACCAATACATCCGTAACGCAGCAATAAAAAGAAGTTTTCTGAAAATAGCAATTGAAGCGTTCACCTTAGATCAAGGAACTCCACATAACTAGGCAATATCACGGCAAGGTCAGGTGAAAATCAGAGCAATGCCTAGTATAGCCACCACCATGGACGCGTACACAATCTGCAGCTTCTCAGAATAAATTTAGTGCAGACTTCAAATACTGGTCAGAAGAAAGTCGAATTACAGAAATGAACAAATTTTAGGAGTGTCATTAGCAAGATGAGATCAAACACCGTAATTCGAACTAAATAATCAAATTTGAGAGTGAAGAAATAAATATGTGAGTGGGGCAGTAATGTCCGGTTTTTAGAACGGATGTTAAAATGAGATTCATCCATTTTTTGCATTCTGTTATAAGTGTAATATATTTGTAACTAAATTAAACGGTTTTATTTCAGATAATTTCTGTTACGTTCAAATTCTTCATAAATATTGGCATTCACGTTTGTTCCATCTAAAGATCATATGAGAAATGTTCTGTACGATTTTGATGAAGGTGTTAATGCAAGTGCGGCAGCAAAATCTATTCAGAACACTTATGGGGATGATGTAATGAATGAAAGATGTTGCAAAAGATTTTCTTTCGTTTCCAAAGTGGTGACTTCACTTAAAAAGATGAGCCAAAGAAACTTCGTTCATAAACATTTGAGTCCGATCAGTTGAAGGTTCTTTTGTCCGAGAATTCTACTGTTACCACTATGGAAATTGCAGGACAGCTGGACGTGACCCCCACAACCTGCTTCTGATTTTCATTTGATTCGAGGACTACAGAACCATTTTAGTGGACTTATGTTGACAACCAAAAAATAGATTGAAAAAAAAGAGTTAAATTTGTATTTTGATTCTAAGCCAACATAATTTTACAAGCGAGGTATTTATAAGCCTGTTGAAAGGTGGAATGAGGTCATTGAAAGCAACAGAGTGTGTGTTAATGAATAAATATCTCCATCGTCATTGGCTTATTTATTTTCACCCAAGATCTTCAAATCAAACACTGCTTTAGGACCAACCCGACAATTGCAGCGCAATACCTAATCGCAAGTTGGACTTTCAAGAATCATAAAATTCGAGGAGTGCTTGCACGTAGTACCTCAACAATGCAGGGCAAGTTTTAGGGATTGAAGCCACACAACATTAATTTAGCTATGTAATATCCGTGGTCTGACTTTAAAATGAGAGTAAAAGTCAATGCTAACACTTCGATCATACTAATCGAATTTTAACTGCGTAAAATTTGAGGCAGCGCCAACAATAAGACTCCATTATCTGTTTTACCTGAAAATTGAGAAAATTCATCCGACCTCACTTTAGAAATTAGTGCCCACGTAACGTAGAATCAAACATAAACTCGTTATCGTAATTATGATCACATTACGAGCACGAGACATGGAAGGGAAGCACCCGCAAACGGCCAAAGATTATTAGATTAGATT
>JACJUY010001317.1:17342-27414 GCA_014220935.1 Platorchestia sp. MABIK | reverse complement strand
GGGCATAGAAACAGTAAGATGAGAAAGAAGTTTATGAAACAAGATCAAAGTTCAAGAAGAAAGTAGTAGGTGTTGATAAAACAGGACAGCAGTGAACCGAAAAAAGATGGTCCGTAACAGAACAAAAACCTATTCTATTCCAACAAAAAGGAAGCCTACCTAACCCTTAGCTCGGGCCCTCACATATATAGTCCCCCTGGGAGCGCTAATTCCCATAGATACAACAGTTGTATCCCCCTGAGGGGGGCCAAAGATTATTCATCAAAAGCAGAGAAGCAAAGCAAGATCACAGAGGTGGCTCATATTGGGAGATAAATAGCCTGCTAACGCATCTGGCTCATTGAGCAAGATGAAGCAGGCTAAAAACTGGTTGCAGATAATTATATCGATAGCCAGATGTGACATAAGCTGCTCTGCATCGCTGCTCAGCAGTTGCCAGGCGGGAGCGGCGCAGCAAATGCGGGGCCGCTCAGGTGATGTCATCGTCACATTTAGGTCTCGTGCTCCCCAGCAGCAGCAGCGTGCGAACACATGTGACTCACTCTGAAAAGGCTTGGAATGACCACACAACTGTTGTGCGAATTGCAAGGGATTCACTTAGGAGCTCTACACAAAATGACGTTTGAATGATGAGTTCTAGCAGATTTGCGTGAGTTCGCCACATAGAGTCGTCTACTGACAGAAGCAGCAATGATGAGCCAGGAAGTACTTCACAACTTTCCTCAAATACACAAACATCACACAAACTAGAAGCATGAGCTCACCACACACCGCCTGCAGCAGTGAGTGTCCCTTTGTTCCTTCAAGCACGGCCCACTCATGCGAGAGCCACGTGTCCACTCGCGCCCTAAGCTCAGCATGAAGCCGACGTGAAGAGCAACTTCTTTCACTAACCATAGCTTTCTTGAACTTTTATCACAGCCTGGAACTCAAGATAATAATTTCTTCGCTGGTGTCAACCACGACTGCTTGTTCTGAGGGCCTTTAATTCCAAAATCTAATGAAAAAACTAGTCTAGGGAAACGAGGAACCCAATCAAAAATATTTAAAAGACCACGGTAAACAGATTACATTAGATTAGATGTTAGTTTAAGTCTCCCTAACAGCTATAAAAAGAGAGTATCGAAGAGAGTAAGGAGGAAGGCACCATTTAGTATGGATATTGGGGAATGCGGAATCTATGCAGAAGGGACATAGAAACAGTAAGTTGGGAAAGAAGTTCATGATTAGATTAGATTATTAGTTAGTTTAAGCCTCCCTATCCGCAACAAAGGCGATCCAAAGAGAGGAAGGAAGAAGGCACCATTTAGTATGTAGTTAAGGGAACGCGGAATCCATGCAGAAAGGGCATAGAAACAGTAAGATAAGAAAGAAGTTCATGAAACAAGATCAAAGTTGAAGAATAAAGTAGTAGGTGTTGAGAAAACAGGACAGCAGTGAACCGAAAAAAAGTTGGTCCGTAACAAAACAAAAACCTATGTTATTTTTTAACAAAAAGAAAGCCTACCTAACCTTTAGCTCGGGCCCTCACATTGCCCCCCTGGGAGCGCTAATTCCCATAGATACAATAATTGTATCCCCCTGAGGGGAAAGAAGTTCATGAAACAAGATAAAAGTTGAAGAAGAAAGTAGTAGGTGATGAAAAACCAGTGAACCAAAAAAAGATGGTCCTTAACATAAGCAAAAAAAAACCTTTGATTTCAACCAAAAAAAAGGCTACCTAACTCTCGGCACAGGGCCTCACATTTTCCCCCTGGGAGTGCTAATTTTCATAGATACAACTGAAGAATGTCATATCCGGTAATACAAGCGAAAAAATTAGAATGCAGTGCAATCCATTTCGAAGGGGTTAGGATGTGAGCATCCAGCGCGGGTCGCGGCAGGAATGCGACCGTCATCACGAGGTACAGACCGCGAAGGAAAGGGAGCCGCTACTTTCTATGAAACAAAAGAAGAGCCAAGCATCAGCATCACAGGCCAGCACACGCTGGGTTAAAGGAAATGCTGATTCACCATTCATTGCACCAGAAACGGGAGTCAGGTAAAAAAGGTAGATCATTTTTAGCAGAGACCTATTCTCCAGAAGCCACAACAGAATGACAACAAGTGATCATGTTCTGACGCTACTTCTCTACGAAGGATTGTGCGCTGACTAGCCTACGTACTATTCTACTGCCAAATGATCACGAAGGTATTTTAATTTACATTTACCTCGTTTATTACGGATGTAGATTACTCGAATAACTTCACGTAAAGGAAAATGTTTACCTCATTTCCAACGTAAACAACACGCCTTTGAATTGCACTCATGTCCTGGCAAGCCATTTTGCGAGTATATTATTACAAAAGGAGACACTCCTCAGCTTCTTCATTCCCGAAGCCATGATATTGTTACAACGAGACAACGAATATCTTCACTGAATAGTTGCTCACGGTATATCGATAAGCAGACAACACACTATAGGATTACCCGTTCACTCATTGAAAGATAAAAGAGGCATAAGCTGGAAGATACAATGATCTTCGTCATCCATAAGCCCCCTATAACACTTAAAAGTGTCAGCAATGTCAAACTCAACGTAACGAAGTGGGTCTAGATAATAAATTACTATAATCAAATTTATGTGAACTCATACCAATTTTCTATACACTCATACGAGTTTTCGAGATTCACGTTGAAGCTCTGTAGAATAACATCTCACCGAGTACGAGGTAATTGCAATAATTATGCCACGGACAGCACTTTAGTATAAACATAAAATATATATATGTCCGTCTGAGCCTCTTTAACCACGACATATGTGTTCCGAAGAGAGGAAGAAGGAATGCACTATCTAGTATGGAATTAAATAACTGGGAAATTGCACAAGGTGTGCACCCACACCCTGCGCACAGAAACAGTAAGATTGAAAGAAGTTTACGAAACAAGATAGAAGTTGAAGAAGACAACAATAAGTGCTGAAAAAAACAGCAGGTATCGAAAAAAAAGACGCATTACAAAACCAAAAAATTTTCCACTTCAACAAAAGGAAGGCCTGCTTGACCTTCATCTCAAGATAACAACTAAACAGATGAAGGACAGAAGACACTCGTGTAAGAATACAATTTCACGGGAGGTCACTTCCCCACACGACAAAGACAGAGATAATAAATAACAACAAAACATTTGGTTAACGTAGCTGCCAAAAACACGCCTGCAACAAATGCTTCTGGTCCTGTGGTGGGAAGCTAAGTTGTTACAGCTCGGCTAGTTCTACAGGCACGCTGATGAATGCAGGCACTGTAACCGCCCTCTTCAGAGTTGTGATCTAGACATGTATGTTTTGCCGATCGGTAGGTAACCAAAACATGTTGTAGGGTAATTTTGTTCAGCGCGCTCGTTTTGGAATGAAACCAATAGGACGAAAATTACAGCTAAAGATGAAATCGAATTGCAAAATTCGTTGATTTAAAGTTAGTTCCATGTTCCCTTATCACAAAAAAAAAGATGAAGGATGAAGGCACCATTTAGTGTTGAGTTCAGGAAATGCGGAATCTATGCACAAGGTTTGTTCGCGTACAGAATTCCCCGTGCATAGAAATAAAAAGTTAAGAAGGAAGGTTTGAAAACAAGATAAAAGTTGAAGAAGAAGTCAGAGGTACAGAAAAACAGGACAGCAGTGAAGGGAAAAACAGGGTTCTTATCAAAACAAAAACATTTTATTCCAACACAACGAAGACTTATCAAACTCTCAGCTAAGAACCTAACATTTTCCTCCTGTGAGTACTAACTCCCATAGATACAATACTTGTATCCTCTCGAGGGGATCGAATGGCAAGCATCACTGGAACAAGCGTCGAGCAAACGAAGACGCTCGAGTTCCCCACACAAAGCATATGGCGGCAAAGGCCAAAACAGAAAAAGAGAAAGAGAAGCAGAACAAAAGGCCCACATTCCAGATCAGTGACGTCAGTGGTCAGATTTGGACCAGAGTTCACTGAGCAAAAACTTGCAGCACCTCGCCTCCGGCGTGCACACCTGCACTGATTCTCGCACCAGCCACAGCGTCAGCGCACCCTCATGACTTCCTTTCATGCCCCCAACCGTACGAATTGCAAAGTCGTGGTCTAAAATCGACGAGATCAACAGCCGCATTTTCCAACTATCAACGCCGTCACGGCGCCAGAGTCAGCAGTTGTGGAAATTTCTCAAGTCGATGTGTCTGCCGAATGTACTTTAGCAAGTAGTTCAGCAAAGTCAACTTTGAAGAACTTAAGCTGTCAGCGGCCTCGCACCATGTATTGTAGCACGTAGTTGAGCAAAGTCAACTTTTAATAACTTAAGCTATCAGCTGCCCCGCTCTGACGACGTAAATGATTTAGAAGTCAGGTATTGAACAGAACAGGCAAATTGGATGAAAATATTCACCATATCACGACACTGAGGTGGCGGTCATGCCAAACGTAAAGATCAAGACACACGAAACCTACTTGAGAAAACTATGTGTGTGCTAGATACAATAATTCCAGACGATGCCTGTAATTCACACAAGAAATACTTTTGAAATATGAAAACTTCTCACTAAAACCACGCAAAGACAAGCGACTTCAAAGTGCCAGACTTCAACCAAGTACCAAAGATTTCAACCAAAGATCAGAGACTTCAACCAAAGATCAGAGACTTCAACCAAAGATCAGAGACTTCAACCAAAGATCAGAGACTTCAACCAAAGATCAGAGACTTCAACCAAAGATCAGAGACTTCAACCAAAGATCAGAGACTTCAACCAAAGTTCAGAGACTTCAATCAAAGACCAAAGACTTCAATCAAAGACCAAAGACTTCAATCAAAGATCAAAGACTTCAACCAAAGCCCAGCAACTTCACAAAAACAATGGCTCCTACCAAAGACAAGCTGATTATGAGAGGTATACTGCGGCTGCTGGCACTTTGTATGAGCACATTTAACCATCAGCACTGAACTGATCACTGCATGCATTCGTGCCAACGTAAATGATACGATGTGGAAGCAGATAAAAGTTGCATACTTCATAAAGACACAGTTGATCATCTACAATGTTTCATTTGCTTGAGTCACAATAAACTAATGTTCAACATTAACTTGTTCGACTATTTAAACATAAAAAAAATTGCCTTTTGAATTTCTATTCAAACCGTGGTAGTACAATACAACCTACCAAGCTGAAGTTAACCTGATGCATCAATTTTTCCCTTACCTAAATCTTTAACACTCTGAAGGGCATTGATAAATTCACGAACGGGGCCTACAAGTTAGTGTAATCTAACACACCGCACAATGTGCTACGACAGCCAGATGTAGTCAGGCGTTACGATCCCAAAAGAACAAAAGCCTATGGAATGGAGTCCGTGTCTTAATCCGCAGGTCACGGCAGCTGTGGAGGTGTTTCAAAGAATGGCGGCTACGTCGCGTGCCGCATTCAGCCTCTGCGCTGCAATAAAATCGGCACAATTTCTGAGAAATCATAAAGATCCTTGAACCACACAGACGCTGAGAGGCGCTCGCTCGCGAGTGCGCCAACCTAATAAGTAGAAGCGAAAGCTGAGCGGTGCTAAGCAGAAAGAAATCACGTGTAAGCTTATCACAAAAATGAAATGTGGAAGCATGTTTATCAGTTCGTGCGACAATAAATGACATAATGGGACTGATTCAGAAATAATACGCCAAGAAACGCGTTAACATCAACTGTTACACATGAACAGCGCATATGATATCTATAACAAACGCAATAGACGCTACGTCGAGCGTGACTTCACTCTACCTTTTCTTACGAGAAAATGTTGGTAAGACTGACGTTCGCCGTTGCTGAAACCATAAAAACGTAGGAATAAATTTAAACTTTCATTTACGACATTTTTCGCTATTTTATAGTAGTAAGTCAATAACAAAAAAATATGAGTCACTTATTCAATCAACTAAGTGTACGAGTCACATTTTTCAGCTTTGTGACCGATTATTCAGACTTTAAACAAAATAAACGAAGTTAAACAATGCTCAGGAATTACATTTCTAACTGATGGCCGCCAAATATTGAAAAATCAGCTCTTTTGAACAAAACCGATCAGACATTGCGAAAGAAGTGTATTCTAATGCATACTGCAGGTCTAACCGTACATCAGCCTACCGAAACAAACCACTGGCGTCACAAATATTGGCAAAGGAGCACACCATCCAGTCAAAACTTGAGCCGAATCACATGCATCACACATTTAGGCGGCAGAGAGTGCAGCTAACGAGGCAAGTGTTGCAAGAAGAGGTGTGAGCAGGTCACTATAACGGGGTCGCACAGGTGCAGTACCGGGGGCATGGGGGCGCCACTCAGTCTCTGCTGTCCGCCTGCGTCAGCTGATCGCTGCCTGTAGGCTACAGGAACCTGTTTTTTGAAGCGCGTTTTCTCAGATCAATGAATAGAGCGCATGAATGCTGCCCAATACCCAAGGCTAGGAGAGTATGGCATAAAAAGTAGCATGTGTGTTGCAAGCTTACAATGGAGCCTTGATTAAGTCTCATGCAAGATCGGCAATAAAGTGGCGGTAATTGAGGCATTCTGTACTCTACAGAACTTGAGTACAAGCCCTGCGTAAGATGCCTGCGCAACCCGAGATGTGCACTAAAAACAGCTCACACGCGCCAGTTCTCAACTAAGTACATAGTGCATGTCATCACAGCTAGTAAAACTACCAAGCCGCTCGACGTAAATATGTTGACTGACCCGACGAAAGTACACAAATGCTCTTTAAACTTTCGACACACCGATAATATCCAATTATTAGGCCTCTTGAGCGTGTCAAGTTGCACGACCGATTCATAGTATTTAGTTACTTTTGCCGACTGACAGTATGCAGTTAATTAAGCCAAAGAACACCATCCAATTATTGTACAATTATACAATTTTACAATTGTATATCATCATTGTACAATTGCATAGCACGTGTAGGGTATTAAGTTTTTTGATCCGTCAAAAATAATGATTGATCAATTATAAGTTAGTTTTAGCCTCCCTTACCCAACAAAGATGTTCAAAGAGGGGAAGGATGAAGCCACCATTTAGTATGGAGTTAAAGGGAACGCGGAATCTATGCACAAGGTGTGTTCCCACACAGGATCCCATGCGCATAGAAACAGTAAGCTAAGAAGGAAGGTTGGGAAACGAGATAAAAGTTGAAGAAGAAAGTAGTAGGTGCTGAAAAACAGGACAGCCGTGAACCGAACAAAGATAGTCCTTAACAAGATAAAAAAACGTTTAATTTCAACAAAAAAAAGACGTACCGAACTCTCAGCTTGACACCGCCCGTCAATCCTGATCACCGACAAAATGTCGATTTTCAACTTAGTGACGAACAATAATTACTGGACTCGATGACAGTGCTGCATGAACGAGACTTGAGCAGTTTTCGCTGCGCACCAAAATGACAATTCCAGGCCACTGACCGGCGGCTAACATTTTCAAGAACGCGGAGATTTATCCGCCACTGGAATTGTTGACGTAGATAATGGTGGGTGTGCAGATCATTTTTCGATATACACTACCACCATCACGATGCAGAGTTTGAGCGAGATTTTTATGTTCTAAAACAAAAGCGTCGGCATTCCAGAAAATCATGACCATTTACATCAACAACTCACTTTCATGTGAATATATTACACGAGTTTTATAAGCGCGATGTTTCCACCACCACCACGAGGAAATAGAGGAACAAGATAGCTACAGATTACGCAAATTCAAGGGCCTCATGCTACTTCAATAAATCTATAAACAGCCACCACAGTAAGTTCAATGTATACCTGTTTTCAACACTTTCACTGCGACGTGAGCTACCGGTGGTACACGAAGGGAATTTTCAATATGCTGCTGACCGACTAGTAGTCAAAATCTCTATTTCCATAAATACTTAAATCAAAGCTAAATGAAGGAAAGATCCAATTTAAGTTTGCTATTTTGAACATTTAATGTACGTGACTTTAAATTGGAGTTGAACGTTAAACTTCAGTTTTACGTGCCGTAGTGAAAGTGTTAAGGTCGAGCAAACGTCGCCAGTTTTCTCAGAAACTTCTAAGGAAACTAGATTGCCTTTCTTCATCCGGTGTTCAACACTACATAACAACTAATACCATTAACTAAAATTTAAAAGAGTTCAATACATTCATACCTGACCAACTCATTAGTCTCCCCCAACTCACAAGTTTCTGCAAGTCTCTCCGAGAAAGGCGCGTTTTCTCATAGCCAATCGTAACATAGAAAACTGAACGAAATCTTTAATAAATTCCGGGAACTGAATTATTTTGATTTGCGACACGTATATGAGCGCACGTTTCTCCCACGCCTCTCTCAGGGGCTTCATCAGTCATGATCAAATTCAGTTCATTTCCTTACTTCCAGTGAGCGAAAAATTGATGCTATTTTTGAGCGGCAGTATCCTCACCTAAGAACTTGCATTTTTTGTTCTCACCAATAAGAGGCTGAACAGAGTACAAGTATAACATTTGTCATTAAATAATTCAAAACTTCTCTTACGTAAGATTAATTTCACAAGAAGAATTTTAATAATTGAATAAATAGATCAAAATGAATACATGATACCAAGTTTAGCAATATCTCGTCCATGTTAATTTGCAATGAGAAATTCATTTTAAATCAAAACATTTCAAATACTTCAAAATTATACGTGGAAAAATATTTCAGTTACTGGCAATTTAAATCAAAACAAGCGCAAAGTAATAAAAATGACGGCTTGAAGCAGCCAGGCAAGTAGTCATCTCCCAGTCACCGAGCGTTGGTTGACACCGACCACGTGAATAAGTTTAAATAAAATCACCACGCCCATGACTTACAATCCAGAACTTTCAAGCCCGAAGCACACGAAGAGCTTTCATACTTAACAACACACATGAAAATAAAGAATAATTAGTTTCACTGAATTGAAGAGCACAGTAATCAGAGCAACAGTTGCCAAACAAAGCGAATGCGCGAGACACCTCCACGGTCCCGTCAAAAAGGACTCAGTGTTGTTGAAATATATTCTCAGCAAGTCATATTTTTAGGATTTTAGGTCGAGTAACGTTTTCAGGTTGGGGACAGGTAGAACTCAAACGGGAAAATTTTACACAAAACGTATGTTGCACCATCATAGCAGCGCAGCGTGCCTACATCAAGTGTGGTGATGCATCTACCAATACACTCTTATTTCATCAGACTTTGCGCAACACTCCTGGATGTCGTGTAACGAAGAAGAAACGTAGCAATAGCTCTAACCAACCAAAGGTGATACACGTTAAAATGCCGTACGAGCTTTATTTTCTACCCAGTTTGGCCTCTACATTTGCTAAAAGATCTCCCCGCAGTGACTATGAGCAATTAGAAGGGAAGAAAGATTGATGAGGACTGACAAAGACACAACAAATTCGTCATGATCGATTGCAAACAGGACATGGACGAAGACAAGTAACAACACCTTGACGGCGCACACTCACTCGAGTGCTAAGAAATCCTCCCTATCGCCCGAAAAGCACCGAATTCTAGCTCAAAGTTCCAGGGATAAAAACACTTCAGTGAATTATCACAGAAGTTTTGTCCATTTGTTTTCTTTCAATGGAACAAAATTTTTTCTAGGAAAGTACTCACTTTCATCTCGAGATTGGAAAAAAATTAAGCACACTTTTATTCTCAAACTCCAACATATTTGTTTCCTGACGGATAACGTATTCCCAGCCACTGTTGAAAATATAATTAATTACACGTTTATTCTCAAACTCCAACATTTATGTTTGCCGATGAATAACGTATTCCCAGCCACTATTGAAAACAAAATTAAGTACACGTTTATTCTCAAACTCCAACACTTACGTTTGCCGTGGGATAACGTATTCCAGCCACTATGCTATCAATGACGTGGGTTAACAAAGCGCTTTTATCAGATGAAAATACAGTGAAACCTCGACCTACGAACAAATTCACGTACGACAATTTCGACCTTCGAACAAGAATTTCGTCAAAAAAACGCTCCGGCCTACGACCGAATTTCGACCTTCGAACAAGAATTTCGTCGTAAAAAC